>JAOEGS010016343.1:0-18646 GCA_025447755.1 Corythornis vintsioides
AAAGAAAGAAAGAAAGAAAGAAAGAAAGAAAGAAAGAAAGAAAGAAAGAAAGAAAGAAAGAAAGAAAGAAAGACAACAAAAAAAACCCCACGGGGTTGTAGCAGCTGGATGGACGTGCTGCACGTGTCCCAGTCCCACGGAGCACCGTGCTGGTGTGAGTGGGCATCACGGTGCTGGCGATGGGGATGCTACCGGTGCTGGATTTGCCACGAGCTGCCAGGAAAAACCCACCGCCTTTTTTCACTACATCAAAACACCCTTTGTTTTTCTGGGGATGACACACACACACACCCCCCAATTTGGGGTCCCTCGCTGCGGGGTTGCCTGTCCCCTCTCACGGTCTCACCTCTCCCTCCCTCGAGCAATGGAAATTTTTTTTCATGACTTTTTGACTTTTATCTAGTTGTTTTGGAGCGAGGAAGGAGCCGGGAACCGCGCACAAACATGTCTATGTATAAACAGCAGGGCCGGCGAGGGGGGATGGAGCCGCCGGCGCCGGGTACCAGCAGGGACCCTCCCTGCCCAGCCGGGTGTCCCCCCTCCCAGTGGGATCCCAGTGCGGCGTCCTGGGCTCAGCGACCCAGAGCCAGCCCCGTGGAGCACAAATATTTTGGCTTTGTTCAAAAAAAAACCCCAACACTGGAAAAAAAACAAAACCAAAACAAAACCGAACCCCTTCCCCAAGTCAGCCGACGGCGACGCGTGACGTGTTGTCACACAAACAAGGACACGTGGGGATGGAGCTGGGGACAGCCCGGGATCTTCAGGTGATACGGCCCTGGGATGTAGTGCCATCGGACTTTGTTCCCCCCCTCGTGTTTGCCCTCATTCCCGGGCGATGCCCCGCAAGTCGTGCGGAAACCCCCGTCTGGTGCAGGGGGCTTGTCCCCCGTCACACGGTGCGGTGGCATCCCGAGCTTTGGCCACCGCACCTCCCCGTAGCTAAACCTTTGCTCGCACAGGGAGTTTGGCACCAGGGAAGATACGAGTGGCACCAGGGGGCTGCCCCGGCTGCAGGTGGGGACCAGGGGACAGTCATCCCCACTGCTTCCAGTCCCCTGACACCTTGGCCACCGCTCCCAGGGTGCAATGGGGTGATCTGAGCAAACCCCACCCTGGCTCTAATCCCCCCATGTGCTCCATAAGGTCTCCAGAAATTGAATCACGGTCCCTTTTTTCTTCCTCTCTTCCCACCACCCCCACACAAGAAGCAGCAGTTTTGAGATAATTTCAGGAAAAAAAAAGAAAAAAAGCGCAAAACAAAGACCAACAAAATAAACTTCCACCGGCCAAGCCTCATTTGGAGGGAAGAAGTCCCGGCCAGCTTGTAGGGATAGCCACCCATCACCAGGAGCTTCCAATTAACCCCCCTCCCCATTTCCCGACCTCGTTAACAAGCCTGCACCCAGTTCCTTCTAAATGCGGGGCTTTAAGGGAGGGGGATTTTCCTGCTGGGCAGCTGTGTAAATGCCAGCCCGGGCCGGCGACGAAGGTAGCGATAGCCCCGCGGTGTCCCAGCCGGTTGGAGGTGGCCGTGGCGGGCAGAGCCGGCGGGCAGGGCGGCTGCGGCGCTGCCGGACGGTCCCGGGGGCCCGGAGCCGGTTTGCTCCGCTTTCCCGGCTGTCTGGAGTGTGAAAAAAAAAGCGAGGCAGAGTCCATCTGCTTGCAAGGAGCTGGTAAACACCGGGGGAGCGGATCGGGGAGGGGGCATCGCTCTTGGTCCTGGGTTTAGTGCTGCAAAGCTCGGCCGGGTGTGTGGTGCCGGATCAGCCTTTTTCCCTGCGTGCGCAGATGGGGGTTTGCTGAAAGAGGGGGATTTTTGAGGGGGCTCTCCGGTGCTTATCAAGCTGGTTATCCTCAGCTCAACCCTGGCTGCCAGCTCGAGCAAAATATGTTTACGCCGCAAACTCCTGGACAGCTCAGCTCGGCTGCCAAGCGGGCAGGGCAGCGCCTGTGCCCATGAGGGCACCGCGTCCTTCCCTTCCCCATAGCCCCACGGCCACGGGAAGTGCAGGGAGGCGGCCGCCCGGTTCCCCGTGCCTTTGTTTTAGGATTTATTTATTATTATAATTATTATTATTTTAAAGTTTCAGTTGGAAAAAAATAAAAATGCGGTAGCTGTGACTTTGTTGCTCCGGGCTTCTACCAAAGCCTGGAAAGCTTCGGCTGTGCCAGGGGCTGAGCTGCCCCTGGGTCTGCTGGCCCTGAGAGCAGCCATCCAAAAACATGAGAACCGCAGAAAGAAAAGATTTCCTGCTTTTGCTCGGGTGCTTCTCGCGTGGCGGAGGGAGAAGGTGGTTTCTAACCACTTCTCCCAGCTCGCCGGCTGGGGCACGTAGCATCTCGGTGGGAGTTTGGACCCTCACAGGGGTTGCGGCGGCTCCAAGCTCCTCTCGGTGTGTGCGTGAAGAAAAAAAACCAAAACAACACAACCAACACCAAATACTCAGTTTTGATGGTGCTTCGAGTCATTTTCCATTGCCGGGTTTGGAAATAGCAGTGGCCCGGGGGAAGCTGTTGCAGTAAACGAGCTCAGCCCGACGCGAGCAGGAAAGAGCCGGGGGGTGCCGAGCGGCCGCGGGCCCTGTTTGCGAAGTAAAACTGCAGTTGTTGTTGTTGTTGTGACACCCTAGGGTTGCGAAACGCCGGCGCTGAAACACCCGTGACTTTGAAAACAAGCCGAACCCAGCTGTGGCCGGCGTTTGTCCGTCCAGCTGTGGCCATCTGTCCCGCAGCTCCGTCCCTGCTACAGGGGCACGCTCGGCTGCCTGTGCCGGTGATGCCCGGAGGGTTTAGTTGGTTGCTTTGTGATTGTTTCTTTTGTTGTTTGCTTAGGATTTTTTTCTGGAGGGGGAGGAGAAGAACCTCAGAAGCTTTTCTTGAGGAGGAAAAGCAAAAATTCCCCAGTTGCAGAGGTTTTTCTACCCCGAGGATGTTCTGTGCATCTCAGCTGCAGGGGTTTGGGTGTGCTGGGTTTGTCGTGGGGGGGAGTGGGAGGGTGGGGGATGATGAGTTGCCTGCCCCTGGGTGAGATACAGCCCCTGAATGCTGCTTAAAGAACACAATAATGATAATAATTACAAATATCCTAGGGACTGGGTTGTTTACTTAGAGATTTAATCAGAGCAGCTCCTGAATGGTCACCTAATCCCCTCCCCGGGAGCGGGTGGCATTGTGTAGGAGGTGGCAGTGGTGGCTTTTTGCCCAGCAAATAATCATTCTTCCTGCCACGGCTCGTGGTGGGGCTGGGCTCAAACACATCGGCCCTTCCCTGGGCTGTGGCTCGGGGAGGGAGGCTGGGTGCTGGGAAAGGGCTGAGGGATGGATGGACGGATGGATGGATGGGGAAAGGGGTTGCAACCTTCTGAGCTGCTCATGCTAGAGTCAGGCTGTTGATCTGTGGGGCTGTTTTTCCCTGAGGCTGGAAAACAAATTCAGCTTCTCCATCTGGGAGCAAAATCCCATCCTGGATCTGTAGGGATGGGGCAGGGATGGTTGGAGCTTGCCCTGGAACCTCTACCCACAGTGTTCGGGCAGCGCTGGCACGGGTGGGTGAGGACAGCCCTGCAGAGATAGTCTGTTAGGCAATATAAAAAGGTGTTGCAGGACACAATCAGATGTTCTCTTCTAAAAATGAAAAGCAGGTGGTAGCTGCTTGTAAAGGTGCCAGGGTACAAAGGAGTCCAGAATTGTTTGGGCTGGACTGAAAGACCCTTTCAGATTATTAAATCTAACTGTTAATCCAGCACTGCCAGGGCTCCACTGATCCGTGCGCCTCAGCACCACAGCTCCACGGCTTGGAAACCCCTCCAGGGATCACGGGGACTCCACTCCTGCCCTGGGCAGCCCGGGACGGCCCTGGACTACCCTGGAGAAGAAGAAATTGTTTCTCAGCTCCAACCTCAACCTCCCCTGGGGTGACATGGGGCTGGTTCCTCTTGTCCTGTCACTTGTTCCTGTGGAGCAGAGCCTGACCCCACCTGTTTCCAACCTCCTGTCAGGGAGCTGTGATGGTTTTTTGTTCTTTTTTTGCTGCTTACCCCAGAACTGCCCTAGAATCCCTTCCCCCATCTGGTGTAATGAGTTGCCTGTTCTCGGGCTGCGGGTGGTGACAGCTCTGGCCAGGCATAAATGATGCCCTGCGGCACGTCTGGGTCCTGTGCCGGGTCAGAGCCAGGTGGAGGAGCCAGGAAGGTCACGCTGTGACTGGATACTGGCCTGGTGGCCGTCCTTGGGTTGCTAGGCTCAGGGCAGCTCCCAGAGACTCATTTAGAACACGGTCCTGTGAAATTTAAACTAATTAGAAAGTCCTGAGCAGCTCGCTCGCACTAATTGGCAAGACTGGCTTTAATTAGTTTTCCCCGGCACGTTGCCTGTGGGTTCTGTAGGGCACCGTGTTCCTGGCAGAGCACTGGGCAACTCGGGACGTGTGTGGGGAAAAAAGGATGCGTGGGGCTGTTGGTGGTGACAGGGGTGTCCCCAGAGGCATCCCGGGGATGCGAGTGGTGCTGTGGGTGGGATGGATCCCCGGAGGGTGTCCCTATGGGGACAAGGGGAGGGTCTCCTGTCCCCCCTTTCTTCCCTGGGGTGTTTTTAATGCAGCCATCAGGACGGGCTGTCCTGGCATGAACTCGTTCCGTGAACAGCAATGATTAACTGGTGGCAGCGCTGGCCGCAAGCCGGGTGATCTGTTTACTGCTGCTGAGCCGTGACCCCGGAGCCGCTTCCTCCACGGCCCCAGAGTGGGCTGTAAACAGGGGCAGGGGCTGAAACCCGAGTGTCTCCTCACGCCGAGGTAACCGAATCCTTCCTCCACACGTGGCTGGCCCGGCCCGGCCCGCTCTGATGGTGAGCCCAGCACCACCCAAATCCCCCTAAAATCCCTGCATCTGCTCTCTGCAGCAGGGTTTCTGTGGCTGGGAAGATGCCAGATCCCCAGCGTCCAGCCGGTCCCCGGGGGTTTGGGGTGCTGCAGGGCAAGGGCAGAGGCTGCCGCTGACGCAGGGCCCGTGGGATGATGCTTGGCGGGGAGGGACGGGTGGATTTGCTCCTCCGGGAGGTGGGGAAGCACCGTGGGGACGAGGGGCTGGTGCCACCTCGTGGCTTTGCCGGCGGCCGGAACGCCCTGGATTGTGCGGTGGGCACAGGGGCAGAGGGTCTGGAGCCAGCCGGAACCCCCCCAGTCATGGGAACGGTGCCACCGCAGCCGTCCCCATCCCCAGAGAGCTGGGAACAGCCGTAAATCCCAGCCTGGCTGCTGGGCTGGAACGGGTTCAGAAGGAGCCGAAGCGGTGCCATGTGCTCCCCGGTGCGTTATCTCCGGCCGGCGCGGTTTCCTTCCCCGCCTCCCGGTGCTGCGAGCACCGTTTGGGTCAAATCCCTTGCAAAACAGGACCGGGGCTAAAAGCAACAGCAGGGATGCCGAGCAGTATCCTGGTGGCTGAGGCAGAGGCTCCGCAGCTCTGCCTTTCCCTGGACTTTCCCGTGCTACTAACCCCTTTTTAAAATTTTTTTTTTTTTTTTTTCCTTTTTATTTTTTTGCACTCTCAGCAGATGAACGCTGACGCCTCCAGGCTCCGAGATGAAACCACAAACCGCTCTTCATCTTCAGCATCTCCAGCTCTGCCCCAGATAAGCCCTGAGGCAGCAGTGTGGCCCCGTGCTGGGAGGGGACTTGTCTTCCCCACTTCAGTCCCAGCCCCACAGCAGCATGATTTACTCTCAGCTCTTAAACCTTGCTGTAATCTGTCCAGGCAGGTGATGGAAATTATCTCAGCCCTACTATTTTGTGTATTTATTTTTATTATTTTTGCATTCATTTTCTTATCTTTACACATTTTTGTTGTTGTTTTTTTAGTCAGTGTTTGGTCCTGGAGCTGTTTGTGTCCCCGTCCCACTGGAGTGATGCTGGGCCCAGCTGAGGCAGGAGGACAGAATGAAGCTCAGCCTCTCTTCCTGGTCTAGCCAAGGAAATATCTTCAGCCCTGGCCAGACTCTGCAGCCCCCTTCCTTCTTTATTGCCCAGGAACAGTCAAGGCTGTGAAGTGCATGGCCAGATCCTGGCTCTGGTGCAACGCTGCATCTGGAGGCATCCCCTTCTGTGTCCTGGAAACCACAAAACCCCCTGGAAGTGCTGATGCCACCAACGAGCCTGTGGGGTGGGTACTCAGCATCCCATGGGAACCCCCCTCGTCTACCCCCCACCATCCATCCCTGCTCCAGCAGTGGCTACAGCACCAAATTCTCCGGTGATGGGTCCCATCCTTCCTCGTCCCTGATGATGACGGGTTTGTCGGAGATGAGCAGGGCGATGGGCACCAGTGGCTGGCACAGCCCTTGCCATCCTTCCTCCTCCTCCTCTTCCTTCTCGCTGGGTGGATGGCTGATGCAGCTGGTGCTGCCCAGCTGTGTCAACCCCTCCGGGCTCAGCACCTCCTGCCTGCGGTAGGTGAACGGCAGCTCCTCACAGCCCGGTGGGCACAGCACCACTGGCTCTTTGACCGTGGGGTTGGGCTGGGGTGTGCTGGGCCACGTGCTGGTGTCGGTCTCAGTCATCTCCTTGCTGGGATTTGACTCTGGCATCAGCAGCTCTGCTGGGCTGAACCTCTCTGAGGGCTCCAGAAAGCCCGGCCAGGGCTGGCCCTAAGGGTTGGGTGTGTTAGGGGTAGAACATCCCGTGCCAGGGCAGTGCACAGGCCTGGGTGCAGGATCCAGCCCCTCCCACACCTTCCATCTCACCTGGCTCATTTCGCTGGCAGAGAACTGGATGGCTTTGGTGCCTGTGGGCTTGGGCAGGGGTGAGAGGAGGAGGCAGCGAGCCCTGGAGAGGGGGTGCATGGTCATGGGGGTGGGTAATGAGGGGGAATAGACAGACTACGGTGAGGGTGTTGCTGTCACCTCTTTTTGATCAGCTGGTAGATGGTGGCCATGATGGGGAGACTGAGTGAGATGCCCAAATACTTCAGGTTGGATTTCCACACTGCTCTCTGGGGACCTGAGGATGGGCATGGCTGGATGGTGGTGTTTCATCCCCAGTACCCCACGTGACACACGGGAGGTGTTTGGGGATGAGGGTGAGCACCCCATGGGTACCAACGAGGGGATGGGGTTTCCAGCCATTACCCAGTGCCTTGGTCTGGAAGTTCCACCAAGGGCTGCAGGTCCCATTGCTCTCCCTCATCACCTCCCACACGCCCACCCTGTAGACTGTGCCAGGCCGTAGGTTTTGGAGGGTGTAGTGTGAGGCTGCAGCGTCTGCTTCAGCATCTGGGCAAACGATAAGGAGCTGGCAGTAATCTGGCAGCTGCTTGTGGGTTACCCTTCTGTTGCCCCATGGGGACTGGGAAGGGGGAGTGTGTATCCCACTCACATGTGACGTTGTCCCCCTCAGCCGCGTGGCAGATGAGGTACTTGGCCAGCACCCCAGGACAGGCAGCACGAGGGGACAGGCTCCACTGGAGGACGACAGTGGTGGCATCCCCGGCGCTGGCGTTGATGTGGACAGGCATGGCCAGAGAAGCTGCACGTGATGGTGAGTGGGTTAAAAAACCAAACAAAATACATATATATATATATATGGGGGAGCATTTGGGGATCTCTCCCTTTTTGCTGTTACACCGGGCACGGGTGCTGTGTGTTTCTGTACGTACCGTTGCTGGCGTAGTGATGCTGCAGGGCGAAGGTGGACCAGCCCCGCGCCGGCCCCCAGCCGTGCACGGCGAGGCGGTAACACGCCGGCGCTTCCAGGGTACCTGGGGCAGCAGCCAGGGGTGCCAGTTAAACCCCAGCCAGGATCCGGCCCCAGGCTGGTGGGGGGGACAGGTGTAGGGCTCAGGGCACCCCCTTGCCTCTCTCCACGTGGATGCTCTTGGCCGGGAAGTCCCGTCGGATGCAGACGCTCCGTCTCAGGGCTCCCGCTGGCGGCTGCTGCTCGAAGCAGTAGAGAGAGCCGGGCTTCGGTGCTTCCCATCGCGCCGTCACGGTGCCGCCGGCCACGCTGATGTCCTTGAAGCCAAGATCTGGGATGCAACGGGGAATTTGAGGGTTGTCTGTGAAAATAACACCCTGGAGGCTGCAGGGGAGCTGGGTCACTCCGCAGGGCAGGTACCTGCATGCGGTGCTGCCGACACGTGGAGCTGCCTCGGTGGCCCCGGCCCGGCAGCGTTGGCCGCTGTCAGCTGGATCTCGTACTCGGCCCCAGAGAGGGTGAGGTTGTGCATTGTCACCTCCCTCCCCAGCACCACGGCCGCCGCCTCTTCCTCCTCCTCCTCGGCGCAGCCACACGCCAGCATCAGGGCACGCAGTGTGTAGGTGACATTCCCCTGCTCCTTAGGAGCTTGCTGGGGGTGAAAGAAGGGGGGATGGAATGGTGGGGGGACACCCAGGAGGGTCCCTGGGGATGCTGCCCTACCTGCCAGCTCAGCCTCAGCACCCGTTGCCCATCTCTCCCCAGTTTTCCCAGGTGGTAGCTCAGCACCGGGCTCTCCAGGATTTCTGCAAGAGGAATGAGCCCAGCTGGACTATTGGCATTTTTCAGGAGCTGTTGGGATCCCTCCTGCCTCTCCTGCTCTTCTTCACCTGCAGGAATGAAGATGGAGCTGCTCCAGTCGCTCCAGTAGCTGCTCCAGTGAGGGAACTTGTGCCGGAGCTGGACTTCAAAGGTGCCATCCTGTCCTAGGGTGCAGGCCACTAGAGTGGGGTGACAGGGTCAGGTGGGGGGTGACCCCCCTGTTTCTCTAACTTTTGGTCATTGTGGGGTGCTGAAGTGGGGGAGGCCCAAGCAGGACCCGGGAGCATCCTCAAGAGATGCTCATCCCCTGTATCCCCACAGGCTGGACTGACCTGAGTCATCCTCTCCCATCACTGTCTCGCACATCACCTGTGGAGAGAACCAGGGATGGAGGCACCCACCCAGTAAAACCAGTATGTTACTGGAACATGAAAGCACATGCTGCCTTGTATCCCCCAGACATCCCAGGAGCTAGGAAAACCAAAGAGGGTTCAGGGGACATGGGGACCAGGAGGGTCTCCTCAGCCTGGGTACCACACCTTTGGCCCTGGGATCCCCTGTCAGCAACTGAGGGGGTGGGGGGAATGTCTCTGGCTGAGGAGGGGGTTTACTGGGGACAAATGTCCAGATTTCATCTGTTGTCGTCATTAGTATAATCTGGGTTTTTTCCTGTGTAATCCCCACGAATCGCAGCCTGATCCTGTTATGGCCACAGCAGGATCCTGCTGGATGGGACAGAGCTGATAACATTGTGAAACAGATGGGCCATGGATGGGTTGAGGGGGGTGACAGAGGTGTCACCAACCCTCCTACAGTACTCGTGGGCTGTCCTCAAACCATTGAGCATCCCCCTGGTTCCAGCAAATGGTGTTTTTACCTGTGTCCAGCCGTGGTCACCTGTCCTCCGGAAGCGAGCCTCCCGCTGCGGGGGCTGGCTCCTGCGCTGGCACCGTGGCCATGGCACCTGCAGCCACAGCTGCCCGCTGCTCTTGTTGAAAGGCATCCCAGCGTGGGGTGGATCCAATAGGACTGTAAAGATGAGGTGGTCTCATGGTTATCAGTGCAGGTGATGGTGCCCAGCCCGGCCCTGCTGGTGCTTACTGGCCTCGTTGAGGTACAGCGTGAGGTTGGCTGTCCTGGTGATGTGGTCCCCCCAGTGTGCTTCCACCCAGGCCGTGGTGTTGGTGAAGATGTAGACTTGGTGGTGTTTCAGGGTGAAGTTTGTCCCTGTGCCCACCTCGAACTGCTTGCAGGGCTTGGGCAGTGCGTAACTGTGAGGGGAGTGGGCGCAAGCTCAGATCCAGGTGGGGCAGCACTTGCCCTCTGGGTGACTGGCATGAGCTCCCCAGGCTGTGTTTCCCATCCCTGTGATAGTGTCCAACTCACCAGAACTTCAGGAGGTAGGAGGTGGTGTTGGTGGGGCCAAGGGGTGGCCAGGAGCAGTGGAAGGAGCGGTCCTGGCATTTCTTCCAGCAGGAGAAGCTGGGGGCCTTGGGGGTGCCTGTGGGAGATGGCAGAAGCTGGGGGATCCCCCAAACCCAGGGGGAGAGCAGTGGGGTGGAGAATCAGGCAAGGCCAAGATGGACCAGCAGTGCAGCCATCACCCAGCCCCTGTGTCACTCACCCCAGGGCATGGGAGCAGCCATGTGGGTGATTCTCACCCAAAATGAACCATTTACCCTTCCCTGGGGATGCGGGGCCGGCTGGTGCCGCTCACCCCGGCTCCCGCCCGCTGCTGGCAGGGATTCACCCGGCTTTACCACCCTTGTGGTTTTGGGTGAGCGTCTCCATCGCGGTGACAGCTCCCTGGGCCTTATCGCCCCCCAAATCGTTCACTGAAAGTCTTCTGAAGTTATCTCTCATCTCCCAGTGCCTCAGCAGCACTTACCTCCCTGCACCAGCGCCGCCAGCGCCACCAGCAGCCACCCCAGCAGCGGCCGCCTGTGGTGTCCCACGCCGGACCCGGGGCTCCCCTGCCCTTCCTGGCTGTCTGATCCCCCAGTGCCCAGCGGGTGCCCCCCTCCAGCCGGGCAGCAGCCCCAGTGCAGCATCTCGTGCCTGGTGTGTTTCCTCTTCTGCTCAAAGCTCCCCGGGGGGCGGCTGTTCCAGGCAGGGCAGCGCGCGGGGTGATCGCAGAGCCTCACTTTTACCAAAACCAAAAGAGAAAGCAACTAAAATATCCCCCTTTTTCTACCGACACGCTCGCTGGGACTCAACTGAACGCTGCCCCGGCTCTGTGCCGCGTGCTCCGGCTCGGTGAGAAGAGCAAGGTAAGCAAAACAGACCTCTTGGGGTTTTTGGGGTTTGGGTTTGCTTTTTTTCTTTTTTTTTTTTTTTTTTCTTTTTTTTTTTCTTTGCAAAATTCACGGCCTGTTTTTTGATCCCCTGCCCGTAACTGGGTGACTCTTGAGCGGCTGTTCCAAGGTTGGGGTGGTTCAGGATTTCAGCAGCGTGCACGTGGTGCTCAACCCAACTGGGCTCCTGTGCCCCCCCCCGGCATAACTTGTCCCCCACAGTGGTGAACAAAGCCCCAGTGAGGCGGGAGAGCTGGTGTCACTGGGACGACAGCAAGTGTGTGACAGGGTGAGTGACGCCAGCACAGTGGAGCCGGGTGGCACCGAGGGCTGTGCACAGAGTCCCCTTGTTCCCACAGAAATGTCCCCTTGTGTGGCTCTTGCTGGGGGCCGGAGGGTGGTGGCAGGAGGGTCCCTGTGCAGTGGCCCCTCCCTCCACTGTGCAGGCATGGCCAGGGTGGGGGGTACAGAGGGTGTCCCCCCCCCCCTTGCTGTGTGGTCTCTCCTGCCCACCCAGGGTGGGCTACATGCTATGCTGTGCCAAACTAAGCCGTGCCAGGCTTAGTCCTGCCACAACACACAGCAGGACTGTGCTGGACCTGGCCATGCCATGCCATGCTAAACCAGGCCAGGCTATGCTGGGCCATGCCATGCTGGCCTGTACTGGATACTGCTGGGCTGCACCAGGCCATGGGGACCCTTCCGTGCCATGTCAGCTGCAGGACAGACCTGGGCTGGATCACACTGAACCAGGGTGGCTGTTTCCACCCTGTGCCAGGCTGTGCCAGTCCCAGGCTGTGTAGCCAGGCAGATTGTACCAGTCCTGGGCTGTCCCATTTTGTGTTGTGCCAGCCCCAGACCATGCTGACCTGTGCTCTGCCAAGCCATGGCAGACACAGCTATGCTGGGCTGTACCGAGCCAGGCAGATAGTGCCAGCCTCATGCCATGCTGTGCCATACCTTTCCAGGCCATACTGAGCCAGGCAGACTGTGCCATGCCATACCACACCACGCCAGCCCCGTGCTGTGCCATGCCATGCCAGCTCTGCCCGCGCCGTGCCACATCGCACTGGACTTGCCGTGCTGGGCTATACCGAGCCGGGCAGACTGTGCCAGCCCCTGCCATGCCGTGCTGTTGCAGCTCTGTGCCAGGCCGTGCCATGTAGCGCCAGCCCCGAGCTGGGCGCTGATGCGCGTCCGGCGGTGACGCGGCGGGGCCGCTGGGCGGCGCCACGGGCGCACCGGGCGGAGCGGGCGCTGCGGGCGCTGCGGGAGGCGGCGGCGGCGGGCGCGGCGGGATGGACGAGCCCAGCATCCTGCGGCGCCGGGGTCTCCAGGTAAGCGCCGGGTACGGGGAGCGAAGCACCGGTGGCAGCGGGAGGGAGCCGGGGAAAGCTTAGTCTCGGTGAGCCTGGGCTGAGGTGGGCGCTCTGGGTGCGGGTCTGCAAGGGGTGGGTGCTGCGGGGACGAGGGGTGTGCTCGGGGTGGGTGCTGCGTCTGAGAGGTGGGTGTTCTGAGTGGGAGGTGGGTGTTCGGGGAGGGGGTGTGCAAGAGGTGGGTGCTGTGGGTGAGAGCTGGGTGCTCTGTGTGTGTGTGTGTGTGTGTGTGTGTGTGCAAGAAGTGTGTGCTGTGTGTAGGAGTTGGGTGTTCAAGGTGCAGTGTGCAAGAGGTGGGTGCCATGAGTGGGAGTTGGGCTGTGTGTGTGTGTTTGCAAGAGGTGGGTGCTGCTCGTGCAAGAGGTGGGGGTGAGCAGCGTGTGTGACAGGTGGGACAGGAGCTGGGCACCCAGTGGTGAGAGCAGGACAAGGTATGAGGGGTGCTGGCAGGGTGGTGGGGCACCCACCTGTGCTGGGGCTGGGGGCTCCCTTAAGAGCACTGTGGTCCCTGTAGCTGGGCACATGATGCCAGTCTGTGCCAGACTGCTGTGCCAGTGACAATTTGCCTCCCAACTGGCCGCCCCCTCCCTCACCCTGTGTTCCTGCTTCTGTCGAGGGGCAGCCATCCTCCCTGCCCATCCTGCACCCACTCCCCGCAGGAATCCTGGCACCCACTAGCATGCTTTGAGGGGTTACAACCACAGCTTGCAGAGCTGAGCTGGATTTTCTGGGTGACCTCCCACCCATCCCCACTGGCAGAAGGGAGCTGCAGGAACCCGGGGGCCTGGCTGGAGCTGTCGGGGCGGGTGGAGGATGGCACAACCCTGCCTTCATCTGAGCTGTCAGCTCCGCAGGGCAGTTGTGCTCTGTCGCACGCTCGGCCCAGGAATGAGCCCTGCAAGGGAGCAGCCTCCCCATGGGTGCGGGTGGATGGAGGCACAGCCATGGGCTGCGGGGCTCTTGGCCGTGGGTGTTGCTCCTGGCAGTCCCTGGGGAGAACCGGGCTATGAAGCCCCAGCTGTGGTACCCACATCCCCTTGGCAGGAGGGGTGAGAAGGGGCTCCCATCAGGGACGTAATCCCAAAGTGCTGTTGGGATAAGTGATGCTGTTCCCGATGTCATCTCTAATCCCATCCCCGATGCCATCCCCAGTGGCATCCCTAATCCCATCCTTGATGCTGTCCCTGATGCCATCCCTAATCCCACCCCTGATGCCATCCCTGCAGGGACCAGCTGCTGGTTAATCCCAGCTCCCACCAGTATCTAGTGATGGGAGATGCAACTGTGCTGGATAGGGTACCCTGTGGGTGCTGCCCCATGCAGGTCCCCAGGGCCTTCACGGGATGCCCTGGCTGTCCCCAGGGATGCAGCATGGTGAGACTCCCCAGCAGTGATGAGTATTGGGTGCCATGGGACCACTCTGTGCCCTTGAACCCATAGATGGGTGGGGAGGCTGTGCCGTAGGATGGGGGTGTGGGGGACAAGGGTGTCTGTCCTCAGTCTCACTGTCCCATCTGCACATGGCTGAGCAGTATAACCCACAGTGTGACCCTTCTCTGCCTCTTCCCCTGTTTGGGGGCAGAGGGCACAATCTCAGGTCCAGTGGGGAATCTAGCCTGGGTGACAGCAGAGAGGGGTGAGGGTGCTGGGGGTCTCCTGCTCCATGAAGGGACCCTGCATCCCCTTCCCCAGCCCAGGCCTAGGGTCATCCAGTGCTGCTGGCTACACTGGGACACCCACCCCCTGTGCCTACCCTCACTCCTAGCACCCACGCCACCCCAGGGCAGAAGCACACCCGTGGGCCCCGGGGCTGCTGAGTCCCTGTGCACCCAGGCATGATGTCACCCGTTGCCATGGCGATGCTGCTGCATCACTGCGTTGCAGCATGCCCCAACCTCGGGATTTCCGCAGGGGCTGCGTGGCGTGGGCAGCGGGATGAGGTGTGGGCATCCCAGTGGCTGTTGGAGGGTGCGTGGGTGCGGCCGTGTACCCCCACACAGGTGGCAGCAGCCCTTGTCCGCAGGAAGCTCCCAGGAGTTGTGTCTAAGCTGCTTAGGGGTAGGGGGCTGATGGGCACCAGTGGTGGACACGGGATCAGGGCAGTGATGGGGCATTAGCCAGCAAGTGCCCCTGCCACATGTGCCAGCTGTGTGGGGGGGGTCAGCCCACAGTCATGCCGTGTCCCTCGCAGTGTGCTGGTGGAATCTGTGCCACTTTCTCTGCCGTGTCTGTCGGCACGTGGGTGGGCACTGGGGCTGTGCCAGAGCCAGCCGGTACCCACCACCCTGGGAGGATGGTGTGGGCTGGGGTTCCTGCCCACACAGCTGCCCTTTGCCTTGTTGCACCACCTGTGAGCAAACAGCTCTTGCAAGAAATATTCCCAGCGACCGGAAAAATAAACAGCGTGGGGGCCACCGGCTGCTCCCCACACCCGGGGTCGGGGGGACAGGGTAGGGGACAGGGCACAGCCAGCACCCCAGGGCCACTCTCCAGCAAGGTGGCTGGATGCTGTTCCAGCTCCACCACTGTCGTGCCCTCACTCCTGGGCCCGGCCACGAGGCCACCAGCCTTAGGAGGACTTTGGAAGGTGCCCCCTTGTGCTGACCCTGGGTGGGTGATTTGTCACCCTCAGAACTGGGTCACACTGAGCACAGCAAGTGGGGTGACAGCCTGGTGCCCTGAGCCAGCTGCTGGGCACGTAGCTGTGGCTTGGTAGGAGGTGGAGTTCCACATGTGGGCACCCCTTGATGCCCAGGCCCATTCTCTTATCCCACTTCTTGCTTTTCTTGTTGCAGAAGGAGCTGAGCCTGCCACGGCGAGGAAGAGCGTAAGTCCCCATGCTGGGCCACCCTGGGCATAGGGTGGGGTGTCACTGGGAGGGATACACTGAGGGACCTGGCACTGGCTCCACAGGGAACAGCAGGGATGGGTGTTGAATGGCACCAGGGCTTGTTGTGCCCAAATCCGGGATGGCATCGCCGTGGTCTCTGATGCTGGAGGGACATAGATGTGGTGTGCTGGGGTCCACTGGGATGCACTGGGACGTGCCGTGTGCTGCTGCGGGTGTACTGGGGTGTGCTGTGAGGTCTGGAGGTGTTCTAAGCAGTACTGGAGTGTACTGGGAGAGGTTGTTGCAAAGCTGAGCCGATTTGTGTGTTGGGGTGTACTGGGATGATTCTGGGGTGGTTTTGGGGTGGTGCAGATGTAACTCAGGAGGGTCTTGGCGCTTGCCTGGATCTCTCGGGGGTCATGGGGCTGTGTGCTGTGCTGAGAGGGTGGTGGGGGGATGTTGGGGCCATACTGGAGCTGTGTTCGGGGTGCGCAGGGGCTACTCTGAGTCTGTACTGGAGCTGTGCTGGGGCTACGGTGTCTCGGCACCGGCAGCGCTCCCGCACCCGAGGGCATGGTGTGCATCGGGGCTGCCGCTGGAACGGGTTGGGCTGGATCGGGTGCGCCGGGGGCTGCCTTGCCGTGTCGTGTCGAGCCGAGCCGTGCCGCAGGGGCGGACCCGGGCCCAGCGGGCCGAGCAGGGAGCCCCGGCGGGGCCGCCGCTGCCGCCCGCCCGCGGGAGCCGCCCAGCGCAGGGGCAGCCGGGGCGGCGGCAGCGCGGGGAGGCGGCGGCGGGATGAAGTCGCGGCGGGACAATCTGAAGATCCCCTCGCTGACCTTGGAGTGAGTCGGAGACGGGGCAGGGAGCGCCGGTACCGGCCCCGGGGGCGGGCGGTGGGGCCCTGGGGCATCCCCTTCCTGCTGCATCCCCTTCCTGCTGCATCCCCACCCCAGAGCATCCCCATCCCGATGCACGCCCATCCCGGTCCATCCTCATCCCGGAACATCCCTAATTCAGTTCCCATCCTGCTCCATCTCTATCCCCATATATCCCCACACCCGAACCGCAGGTTCCAGCCCCTCCTTCTGCATCCGTAGCCCCACAACCCCCTCCCCCCGTAATCCTCGGCAGCACCAGACTACCCTGCAGCCTTAGACCTCACAATGTCCCTGCTGTCCCCTGCACTCCCGCCCAGCTCTGACCCTCTCTCCACCCCTCCTGGCTCCCCAGCCCTTGTCGCCACGTCCACCCTTGTCCCCCTCTCTACTGTTGGCCCTCCAGACCTCTCGCACTTGGTTCCCCCGGTCTACCCCTTGTCCTCCCTTCTGCCTTTGTTCCCCTCTGCTCTTGTGCTCCTCTCGACCCTCCCTTCCTGGCCGCGGGGCTGTGCCACCAGGGTGCCCACCGGCACCCACTGACACTGCGCTGGCACCCCTTGCCTTGCAGCTTGTCTCCGAGCAGCCAGAGCCCGACGCTGCTGAGCCCTTGCAGCCCCTGCAGCCCTTGCAGCCCCTTACTAACCCTGCACCCCTGGAGGTAAGACCCCCCCCCTAAACCCTCCCAGGCACTATGGCCACCAGCTCTTGGGAAAGAGGAAGAGATGGAGATGAGGGCAGTAAGGTGGGTGCCCCTACCAGGGATGCTCTGGAGGACCTCAAAAGCAGCAGGGCACTTGCAACAACATTGCTGGGGTCTGTTCCTATCCCCATGCACCCCAAAAGCAGCCTGGCTGTGCCAGGGGCCTCCCTCTCTGCTACTGACTGGTCCATTTTAGGGATCCCCTACTGGGAGCACCATCACAGCAGCTCCAGCTCAGCCTCCCAGCATCCTTGTTTTGAGGGGGGATCACCTCAAAATCAGACCAGGGCAGGGCACTGTGATGGGAACAGGGTGGGTGTGGAAACGGTGCCTTCACCCCACCCGGGACACCGCCCACCACCTTCTCTGCTCTGGGGGTTGGGTGCCCCCTACCCGAAATGCTGCAAGCCCCTTGTGGTGCCCTGCTGGGCGCTGCCACTGTGGAAGGGGGAGGCCGGGCCCTGAGGTTCACGCTGGCTGTGCTCTGCCCCGGGGACAAGGTGCAGCAGGTGTGCTGGCACCTGGCGGTCATGGCCCGGCCCTGTGCCCTTCGACACCTGCCTGGCACCCATGGGTGATACCTGGTACCCCCATCCATCTGCTGGGGAGAGTGGCTGGCACCAGGCAAGCGGGAGCCAGCGGGGAGCTCTGTTGCTGCTCAGCAACAGGCAGAGCCGCTTGTTGAGGGCAGGCAGGAGCCAGGGTGCTGCCTGCACTCTGCCTGCACACAGGGGGGGCCCTGCCTGCTGTACACCTTCTGCTAGCCCTGCCTGGCCACCCCTTGCCCGCAGTGACCGGGGCACGTGGGAAAACAAGTGAGGCCACGTGGCTGCTCAGCCCAGGTCACCGGGAGAGCGTTTTTGGGATGTTCATGGTGGGGATGAAGATGGCAATGAGGACAGAGATGAGGATGAGGAGGGTGGCAGCACTTGGGGTGCTTCCATGTGTTGGCATCTTGTGACTGCCAGGCAGGAGCTGGGGAAGAGCCCAGCACAGTGCTGTCCTGTTGCCCAAACCCACTGGTGCTGGGATCTCAGGCCCTGGCACCCGCTTGGCCACTGCGGGGATGCCATCCCACGCATCTCGGGAGGCTTGGGCAGCCCTGGCGTGCCACCCTGTGGGGTTTTACCACCAGTGCTAGGGAGGATGGATGTCACTGGGTCTTTGTTTGGGATCTTCCTGGTTTAATGGGACCACTGATGTGGGAGAGAAGTTGCAGGGCACTTACTGGGGTGCTGCTGGGTGGGTGCTCTACCAGCACAGCATCCCTCTGGGTGGCAGGATGTCATTAACGGGCTGTGCTTTCCCCCCCAGGGGAGCCCCAGGATTTGGGGATACACCTGCTGGCTTGAGGGGAGGATTTGTGCCCCTAGAATGCAACAGCAGCAAATGCTGCATCTCCATGGTAACCTCAACCCCATTTGGGGTGCTGCCCCATCTCTATGGTAACCCTGAGCCCATTTAGGGTGCTGCCCTCTCTCTGTGGAACCCCCTGAGCCATTTTGGGGTGCTGCCCTTCTCTATGGCAAACCTGACCCCCCTATTGCGATAATGTCCCACCTCTCCCGTGACCCTAATTTCGGGGTGCTGCCCCCTGTCTATGGTACCCCGACCCCACTTTAGGGTGTAGCCCCTTCTCTGTGGTAACCCCAAGCCCCCATTTTGGGGTGCTGCCTCGTTCCTGTGGTAACCCCTCCTCCCCCCATCTCCTTTTGGGGGTGCTAACCCCCATCTCCATGGAAACCCCGACCCCGTTTCGGGGCGCTGTCCGTCTCCATGGTAACCCCGGCGCCGCCGGGCGGGAAGGGGCGGGCGGCGGCGGGAGGAGGCGGGAGGCGGCGGGAGCCCGGCCTGGCCCCGGCCTCGCTCCCAGCCCCCGGCGCGGCCCCGGTAGCGCCGTTCGGCCGCGCCGGTAGATGCGAGCGGGCTCTCGGGGGGGCCGGACGGCCCGTGATGTCGGACCCGAGCTGCTGGGGAGCGGCCCCGCCCGGTTACCGGGGCCAGCGGGCGGCCGGCGCCCTGCTCCAGCGCTCCAAGAGGTACCGGGGGGCGGGCGGGG
>JAOEGS010016344.1:0-28799 GCA_025447755.1 Corythornis vintsioides
TGCTGCTGTGTCAGCCACTCCTCCCAGTTTGGTGTCATCAGCAAACTTGCTGAGGGTGCTCTCTACCCCCTCGTCCACGTCAATGATGAATAAATTGAATAATATTTCACCCAGCACTAACCCTCAGGGACTCCACTAGTCCAAAACTATCTCTGTACCTAGAATGAAGTATTGGGGCTGGGTGTATCCTATAATGGGAAGAGGGTTTGTTGTTTGCCTGTGCTCAGCCACACAGATTCTCCACCCATGCTGAAGGGAGCTGTGGCCCCAGTGCTCACTGCTGTGTGAAGATGTGGCAGTGTGTCATGAAGGCAGGCTGAGTTTTCTGCTGGGACTGAATTTTTTGTCATCTTTACAGGTGACCATAATTGTTTGTGGATGGCAAAGTATTTCTCTACTGTCCCACAAGAGTAGGCAAAGCCCAGGACCTGCTGCATCAGGGGCTGCAATAAATGTGGTACTCAAATAACTTCATGTTTCCAGGGTAGCAGAGCTTTAGAGGGAACAGCAAATATTATGAGACTGACAATCAAGTTGCAAGACTTTATTTCCCTCTATTCTCAGAGAAAAAGAACTCTGATTTATTTGGATTTATTAATTCATTAGATGTTTTCTGCTTAGTGAATCAGAGAAAAAAAAGACATTTTTCAGATTAAAAAAAAAATAGTGCAAGTGTGTTGAGTCATTTCTGTTTGATATCGGGTTTGCAGGTTGCAGCTTAAAAAGTGACCATTTGATTTTTAGCATCACCCAGAGGCTGCTGGGCAGGAACTGGGAAAGGATGAGAGCCCTGGCAGCACTCTGCTGGCTGCTCACCCAGCCTGAGTGGCCATGTCCCAAAATGCTCAAACAACAACTGGCTTGAAAACCAGGATTTTCAGTACACAGAACATGTCTTATCCATGTCAGCTAAGGAGTGCTATGATTTTAAAGTCTGCATGATCCTTGTGTCACCACTGTTTTGGCAGAGCCATTACAAAGGTAAAAATGTCAACAAAAGCTGCAGACTGGGCCAGGCTGATTCTACCATGTGCTGCCTGCCAGAGGTTCACTGTGTTCCCCATTATCAAACTGAATTAGTGATTTGAACTGGGGCAGCACACCAGCTGATCACAGTAAATAATTATCTTTGAAAGCAGTGTTTTACAGCTTGAGACGTGAGATTCCCACCCCCGCCCCCCAAGGGGACTTGAAAGCATCCTTGACTCCAGATTTATTTTCAGCATTTGCAGGACTTTAGTCCTGCATCCTGTGGGGAGGCTTTACCCCAGGCAGGAGAAGGGGACCTCCCTCTGACATCCAGCCTTTTGCCTCTGAACCCCTGAATCTGCCCCAGTATCACATTTGCCTGGGTTGGGAGGACAGTCAACTGGTGATGATGGTGGCATGAATTCTGTGGAAATACCTGTTCCAGGGTGAGTGGAGATGGTGAGGGGCTGGTGGGAGGAGTAGTGAGTTACTGAGAGAAAACTTGGGCTTTATATTTTGGGAGGATGGGAAGAGGTGTGAGCTGAGGTGTGGCTGGAGCTGCAGACCCAGCAGTACTGCAGCTGCTGTCGTGCTGAGCTTTTCTGCACATTCTGGCAGTGGGTGGAGAACTCAGCACGGTGCAGACAGGGCTGGTCCCTTTGTCAGAGCAGGTGGAGCTCACAGCTGAGTACAAGCAAAGAGGCAGCATTTAATCCAGAGCACAATATACTGTAATAATGTTTTCCATGTTTTGATTTGTTTTACTTTTAAATAATTATTATTGTTTTCTTCTTCTAAGCAGCCTGAACTGCTTAGGTGCCTCTGAGCTACTCTGTCCTGGGTCAGGCTCTTCCCGTAGCAGCCGAGCTGGCCGTGAGCAGCAGAGCTCCTGAGGGCTCCCGAGCGCCGCACTCAGCCCGCACAGTCAGGCGTCGGCAAGCTCAAGTCCTCCGTGCCCAGGTGAGCTTGTCTTTGCTTTTCAGTTCCACAAACACATCTAAACTGTCCACAGCTGTCCTGGACACGTCAACTAATTCACTGCTGCTTTCCCGCCGCGGCTGCGCGTCTGCGCCTGTGCGAGACCGTTAGAGGGCATTGGGGTTTCATTTCTCAGTCACACGCCGGGATCGTAGCTGGGAGACAGTCAAGGCAGAGCCGATGAGCAGCTCTCCTGAGACAGCTCTTGCGTAGGTGGAGCAGCTCCAGCCCGTCGGGAGACGGCCCCAACTCATCTTCGTGATTCATGTTCTCTTTTTTTACTGCTTTCCTTTCGCCTCGGCTCGCGGGGTATGTGCTTGGATGGCCGGCGGTATGTCTGGTGCCGCGGAGCGGTGTCTCCTTGCCGCAACCCTGCCAAACCGCCAGCGCTTTGGAGAGGGGGAGGCCAGGCAGGGCAGGAAGGCTCGTGTTTATTTTGGAGAGATGCAGGGAAGGTGAATTAGAGCTTCCATCAGCAGAATGCCTCCGCCCGTGCCCAGGAAGGCTGCTGCTAGGTTGCAGGGTGCATAACTGTGGAATGGCCGAGCTTGTGCACGGTCAAACTCCTAAGCCTGGCACCGCAGTGATTTGTGGTGTGCAGCCTGATGTACCTCCTCCTTCCCTGGGTGGAAGGGTTCCCCTGGGGATTTGGGCATCCAGGCGCTGGAGAGGATATCTCTTGCAGCCCCCATGAAACAGAGCTGCATGTGTGATGTGGCAGAGGAGCAGCATCACCTCTCCAAAAGCCCCACCAACCCATTCCTGGTTTCTTGAGTGGGTTCACACTCAGAATGGGGTTTCAATTGGCCTAAGAAAGTCAGGGTTGCTGCCCAGGAACCCTGCCTGGGTCAGTGGGATGCACAGAGGGGGCAGGTACAGGGTGACATAGGGATCTTGTTCTCTATTTCCACTCTCCTTTGCAGCCAAAGTCCATCAGTTCTTCCCCTGATTCCCAGGGGACACATCCTCCATCTCCACTGGAACAACAGTGCCGTGGGCTTGTGTCAGACTTTGCCAGGATGAGGCGTTGGCTCTGGGATGAGACCAGGGTGGACACAGCTACAGACGACCTCCTCTTCCCCTCTGGAAAGGTAGAGTGGAGAGTGATAGGGAGATGGTGATGTGTCTCCTACTTTTAGGGAGCAGGAGCATGTGATTGTGCAGGTGTCTAGCCCCAGAAAGCACCAGCTGTACCCAAGCAAGGCAGTTTTACAGTGTGTCTACACTGGGGCTGGGCCAGTATAATTGAAAGGGTGGAAGAGTCACCCCTCAGGAGCAGTCAGGGAGTCAGGCAGGAGCTGCAAATGCATCTCTGGCTATAAGAGCAGGTTGAGCTCACCTATGTGGCTCAGGGTTATGTGGGATCTAGAGTGCTCTTGGATTCAGCTATCCCGAGACCCCCAAATTCAGGTTGCACCTGCTATCAGCTGTTTTTCAGGGGGTGGTTTGTCTGTCCCTGAGACATGGTTGGCTTATGGTTGGGGAGGGGTGATGGGGTGCCCACAGGTAACTGGGGGTCCTATGGTTCATGTTGACTGGCATTCCCCTTTCTCAGCCAAACCTGTGGCCCAGAGGCACTAGCTTTACCGAGGCCATTGACTTACCAGGGATGCTGCTGGCAGAGCCGGGCAGGGTCTGGCTACGCAGAGCCGCCTCTGAGTCTCCAGCCTGCAGTACCGGTTCTGGTTGGAGACACGGGTGGAAAAGCCGATGCCGCAGGAGACTGAGCAGGCACTCCACTCTGTGCCCCATGCCTGGCAGCGGGACGACAGCAGCGAGGATGCTGCTCTGGGGACTGGATGAAAACACATGAGGGGTGAAAAGGGTGGTTGGTGCTGGGTGCTTTACAGTGTACTTTGTATGGCAGAGAAGTGTGCAGTGAGGTGTCTCCTGGTGATATTCACAGTCTGGGGTGGAATGACCTTGCCCAGAGGCCTGTGTGGGCATACCCTCACTGGCATGTCCTGCATCTTACCTGCCCCAGAATCCAGACGGAGGTGCTGGTCCTGGGTTTCGCAGACCCACTCAGGGCAGCACTTCCCTGGGACCTCCACGCGCCGTGGGTAGGGGCAGTCCAGGGTGGGCAGCCGGACGTCCTCTTGGCAGAGCGGGACACAGGTGAAACCCCCATCCAGGCAGTGACACTGGAGTTTGCAGCTGGGCTGGAAAACCTCCCCATCTCGATAGACCCGACCATTCACCTCGCAGCCCTCCTCACTCTCTTCAACTGCAAGAGATGGGGAGCCCATTAGAGACAAAGTGACAGAGAGATGTGGGTGGCAGGAGGGACTGCTGGGCTGAACAGGGTGGCAACAGAAGTGACTGAGGTATGTGGGGCAGACAGGTTTGCAGTAGCAGATGCATCACCCAAACCCATCCCCTCTTCCTGCCCCCTCTCCTGATCTCTCTGTTTTTTCAAAGCAGCCACTTACCAGTTGGTGGAAAAACCCACTGCCTTCAGCTCTGACACTGCCTTTCAAGGTTTTCAGACTAGGAAAAGTTTATCTGAAATTTCTCTGCAGGACCCCCCAGCTCCAGCACTTGCAGGGTGACTGCAGCATCTCTATGACTCCCATGTCCATCCCCACTCAAACAGTCTTGAATCCCCAGATGGTAAATGTCATGAGAGCTGGCGGGATCTGTAGCACAACCTCATGGCCAAGCTGCATGCATCTGCCTCAATAAAGCTGCTTTCAGAGCCTTAACTACTTCCCTGAAAGCTCTATGGGATGTCTGGCACCGGCCAGAGCCCCAACTGGAGCAGGGCTGTGTGTTAGGTTAGGGGCACCCCTGGAAGAGGGGGCACCCCTGTGCTCACAGTTGCAGGTGGCTCCTCTCCCTGCAGGCACTGAGTTATAGTCGCAGATGAGGCCCTGGCTCTGGTCGCAGACGTGGAGGAAGTCGCAGGGTTCTCCCAGGCGCCGCGCGCAGATCTTGCAGCAGCCACAACCATCCAGGACCAGGGGGGACCCATGAGGGCAGTGGGGTGGCACCCAGGGACAGTAGCATGGTCGCTGGCACAGCTGGGCACGCACCTGTGGAGGTAAAGCCATCACTGAGTCCTTAAAGGTTGTTTTTTGGCTAACAGGTGCTATTTCTCTGGGATAAGCAGTTAACCTCCTCTCGGTCATGGGGGCAGATTTTTTTTTCTTGTGGGAGGCTCTGTGACTCCATGTAAACACAGACTAAGCAGCCTGAAAAACTACTGTCCCCTTAGAGCACAGCATGATGGAAAACCAAGGAGAATTAGGGGCACTCTGCAGGAAGAGAACTTTAACCCACCACTGCTCTGAATACACAGGAGCAAGATGGGCAAACATCCCAGACAGTGGTGGTTACTTAACAGGGCTGACAGCCCCAGAGGCAGCTGCACACTGCCCTAAGCAGCTGGGCAGAAGGGAGAGAAAGAAGCATGCCCATCTGGAGACGTGGCTTTGCATGGTTGAATGCACACAGTGGGGGCGCAGCACTCCAAACAGCCTTAGCAGCTCTCATTCATGCCAAGAGACAGGGCATCACATGGGTAATGGGGAACTGAAGCCAAGTGAACCTGGTCCAGCTTCTTCCTCTGCCTGTCCCCTGCTGCAGCATCCTCTGCCTAGCCTGGCCCACTGGGTGAGGAGCCCTGAAATGGGCACATTTTTGAGGACAGGGAGCAACGTTTTCCCTTCCAGCTAAACTGAGCAATCCCTTCAGCAGGGCTGTATGCTGTACTTGTTTCACTGCTCAGCCGATTGTTTGCCAGGACTGTGCCTGCAGGAGTTCAGGCGGGCAGGGATCTGGTTGTAGCCATCATTCATTCTGCTTGCACAGTTACCCTGGCACAAAGAACACGAGGCAGCGCTCCCGTCATGCTGTACTTGACAAGGCTCCTGCATATATGGCCTGAAGCCAAGTGATTTGGCTCCACAGTTTGGAAGTGAACTCTGTCTGTGTTGTCCTAACAGCATGTGCACGTGTGAGTCCTGCGTGGCAGCCCCAAGCCACTCCCCAGCAGCCTCACTGCTCCACTTGCCACCCAGCCAGCACAGGCAGCAGTGCAGCAAATGTGCAAACAGAACATTCAGGCCTGTGCTCATCCAGACAGCAGTGTCTCTGCTGAGGCTGATGACCGATTGATGGGCTCAGCTGGACCATGAGGAATTCAGGTACCATTTTCCTTTTTCTTTTAGTTTGTCCCAGTAAAGGTCTGACATGGCCAATTAGAGAAGGTGAGTACCGGTGTGCTATCTGTTCCCTATTTGCAGCAGTTCAGGTGGTTTTTATGGGCCTATAGAAATGTCAGTGCCAGGAGATAAAATATATCTGAAATAGGCTGAGTAATGTGGATCTTGCCCTACTTTTATCAATAAGCAGCATTATTAGTGTGGCAGAAACCAGAGAGACATTCGTGGCAGGACCAAAGGTCTGGCTGTGGTGACCAAGTTTGGAAGCATGAGGGCCCTTGGTAATTGTCCAGGCACTCACAAGTGCCTGGAGCAGGAGTCATTTCTCCATCACAGCTCACCCAGGCAGCCGAGGCCATTTTTCATCTTTCAGAAGGTTGATATTGCAAATCATGTTTTAGAAAGATTAGCCAAGCCAATGGCATCAATCCTTTTCCCCCTGCTCCTTCTAATTAACTTGTCTTTAGATAACAATATGGCTTCTATCAGAGATCTTAAGTGTCTTGGAAAGGAGTCAAATAGTCACAACGCTGCCATGATGTCCCTGCTTGCAGAAGGTCTGCCCTGGGATTCAAGCAGCAATTGAAAGAACTTGGAACTGAGATACCCCAGACTTTTCAGCTTTCCCATTTTCTGCACAGGCAACTATTTTCACACAGAGTCCAAGAGAAAAAGATAATTAATCACAACACCCTGAATCCTGTCAGAGGCATTGGCTTTGCATGAACATCTCAGGGAGGGGGGGGAAGAGCTGAGTAACACTGAGGCTGATTCTCACTGCTTGGCTGCCTGCCTTGGGAGCCTGGGCAGGGACCAAGGAGACTGCAGGAGCCACTACTGCCGAGATGCCGCTCTCTCGCTGCTCACAGGGACACAGCTCACAGTCCCAGGAGGGCTGCAGGGATGGCTGAGCACACAGAGCACATTGCTGTCCTTCTGTCTGTGCCATGGGCTTGCAGCACAGATGCCTTTGGCCCACAGATGTTAAGACCTTGCTGCTTAGTTACAAATGTCCCTCCCAAGCGCAGCTCTGACCCCACGGGCTGCACAAATACAGCCTGTCTGCCAACCAGCATCAGCCACAGGGCTCCTATGTCCCCCGACCTCCCTGCGCTGAACTTTGCAAGAACTGGGCACTTCCCGAGTAAGGCTAAAGCTGCCCGAGGGCCCCATCTCCCTTACCTTGGAGAGGATGCAGAGGAGGGAGAGGAAGAGGAGCTGCTTCTCCAGCTGGAGCCTCATGCTGCTCTCCTCTCCGCCACTTCAGCACATCACCCCCCAGGCAGTTTGGAGGCAGCGATGTGTTCCCAGGTTTTAAAGCCCAGAGCAGGTCCTGCTGGTGTTTATACTCTCCCTGCTCTGATGTCACTCACAGGCTCCAATATAAACATGAGTAGGTTTGGACAAGCCTCAAGATTTATTTTTTTTTTCTTTTCCAGCCCACATTCCAGCTGCCATTTCCACTCCCCTCAAGGTGAGAATGTGCTGTCCACTGAGACAGCAAGCGAAGGGAAGGGGCATTCATTCCCCTGAGGGAGGGGCTGGGGAGTCAGGCTGGTGGGGTGAACCAGCTGCTAGCTATGACCAGGAGGGAATGTATCCTCCTGGGTTTTGAAGGGTTTGGTGGGTCTGTGTCTGATGCCTTCTGCTCTGGAACATTAAGCAGGAGCAGGGGACCCACCCCTATGTTTTAAGCTGAGCATGGTGCATGGCGGGCTGTGGCAGAGCAGGGAGTTTTCCACACCATGCAGAGCCCTAAAGTCAAGGGCAGGATCCTCTCCCTTCATTGCTGGGGACAGTGTGTGACTTGCTTTTGATTGCCAGCAACTGAGGCTGCAGTGGTTTGCCAGGGAAGCTCTCCAGGCAGAGCTTCCCTCTCCATGTCTCTGGCACAATAAGAGCAGGAAAGGGATTTTCTGTGGTGGTGGTGGTGATGCCACATCATCCCTGTCCTGCCTGGGGCTGTGGCTGCCAAGGGAGGCTGCTGGGCTGGGGGGATGGATACACATCATGTAGCATTGTCCTGGGTACATGATGCACAGAGGGATGCAGTCTGTCTCTTGCAGAAGCACTGTGATTTCAAGCCTTGTAAACCCCAGTTCAGCTTCTGAAAGGTTATGAGTAGTTTAAGCAATCCTGAGGCTTTGAAATGAAATTCTGGGGAAGAGTATGAGTGCTTGAGATTTGCCTCCCAATGCTTTACTGCTTTTCAGCCTGTCCTTTGCAAGTATTCGTCATGGCTGCTGAGTCCAGGAGGTCAAGGCTGGCTCTTTGGAAAGAAAAAATGAAACATCTCAAGACCTTCAAAAAACGGAACCCTTTTTCCACGTTCTCATCCCCCATATCTTATCATAATATGTAAGAAGGGGAATTTGTTAGCCTGGAGCTTGAAGGAAAGGCCTGATCTTACATAAGGATGTGAGGTGCCCTGCAGCTCTTCCCAGCTCCAATCCTGCACTTCCCTTGCCTACAGGATGTATTTTTGGAGCTGGGAGCACTTCTCCTGCCCTGGCCCAAGGGACAAATCCTGATGGCTGTGCACAGACTTTCCATGTCTTACAGGTATGACAGGAACTGCTGCTCTATATCATATTTGTTGACAAATGTGCAGGAGGGGCTGGGTGTCATATAAGTAGAGCACTGAAATTAGGAATGATTCTCCAGCCCTCCCTCCAGACATTGTTCCCTTCCTTTTGCAAAACAGATCCTCAGTCACCTGAGGAGCAACCCTGACCTCAGCTCCGCCAACTGCCATAAACTGGAATCCAGGGCACAGAACAGGGAGGGCAGAGCCTGGCAGGGAGAAGCACAGTCAGAGCTCTCCTGTTACCACCCCTATTCTCTGGTTTGGTTTTGCTTCATTAGCCGCAATCAGTCTGTTAATAAGGTTGTGGCAGTTTGTGGAAACACCAGGCCACCTTCCAAAGGCTTTTGTTATTTATCTTGGTGCTGGCATCTATGCTTCTCACGTTGGAATCCCATGTCCTGCATCACCTAAGTCCTGCCTGGAGGTCCCTGGATCTGCACTGGTAACTCTACCCATCTCGGAGGAGGCGTGAGGACCACATGTTGCTCCATCCTCACTAGCAGCAGGGTTCAGACCTACCAAAAGGTGCTCACAAGCCAGAAGGTTTGATACCAAAGGCTGGAGGCACTTCTTGCACTGCTGCTTTCTCCTCTGCTTGCTGGAGCTGGTGTCCTCCCAGCAGCTGCCCCACTTGGGATGCTGCAGTCCAGTGAGATGACCCCAGCCAGAGGCAGATGTGGTGCCTCTGTCAGCAGCAGCTCAAGAGCAGCCAAAGCACTGATCCAGTCCTGCCACAGGGACATGGTGAGTTCTGTTAATTATTCCAGGCTTGTGTTTATTAGGCATTCCTGATTAATGGGCGTGACTTCATTTCCCAGTTGGAAATCAGGTGACAGGGCTGGTAGGGGAAATAAATCCCTCTTCTTGTCCTCAACAAGCAGTGCTGGGAGCAGCCAACAGCCCTGTGTGTGAGGCCTTGGGGGGACTGGGGCTCAGGGCTGCCCAGGAGAGCTCACTGGCAGTTAAATCCCCCCCCACCTTCCCTCTCCTGGGTCCAGGTTCAGCTTTTTGGGATGGGGCCCCCCTCTTTACCCTCCCAGTCAGCTTAGAACAAGAGGGGATGTTGCTTCCCCACCATACCTGATGTCACTGAGATTTTGCTGCAGTAAGGTGGCATCCCTGTGATGATGGTGTGTCATCCCTGTGATGATGGTGTGACTTCACCAGGAAGCTGGCAGAGCTCAGGCAGTAAGAAAGGGTCAAGCAGACAGACAAGGGCTAAATCTGCCACCTGTGCCCAGCCACCTACCCATCCTTCTGAGGGCATTGGCCATCCCCAACAGTACCTCGCTGAGTTTTGGGAGTACCCACAAAGTCCACCAGTGACTCTTTCTTCCCAAGGTGGCTTTTCTGTTGGTGACATGGGCTTGAGCTTCCCTTCTCGCAGCTCTCTGTGTCCCATGTGTCCATGGTGTGGGGCCTGCAGGCAGAGCCGGGCAAAGTGCTACAGCCCTTGTGCAGGTTTGACTTGCAAAGCCACAAAGGAGCAGCACATTAGTGGTTCATTTTTGAAATACTTCTAACCCTTCCCCTCTGGAGCACGTACCCCTTATGTGTTTTGTACCATACATGTGATTTCATAGCTTGTAATTAAGTCCATATGTTATGCTCTGCAGTTTCCATAATATTATTGTCAGGGTTTTTTAGGGAGTTGTTGGTTTTTTAGTTTGTTTGGTTTTGGTTTTTTTTTTTTTTTGTTTGGTTTGGGGTTTGTTTTTTGGTTGGGTTTATTGTTGGGTTTTTTTTGTGGTAAATTGTGCAAGAAAATAGTTGATACAGGGATAGAAATACATCTCTTTTGAGTTAGCCGCTGGCAAGCTCTGCTGTTTCTATAGAAATGAAGAAACTGACCCAGTGAATTTACATTTTAGACAGCTGTTTTTTTTAAATGTCTGTGTCATTTAACATGCCATCATGAATAGCATGGCACAGGCTTGTGTGCACACCCTGCTCAGCTGAAATTGTCTCCATCTGTGATGGATATAGACCATAGTCTCCCTCCATCGTACCATTTGACCAAGACTCCCCCCCATCTTTACTCCATGTCTTGAAAACCCTCCCTAGCTGCCTGAAGTCACACCAGGGTCTGGATGTTCATCTCTGCCAGGGAGTGCCAGGCTGTCCTGGGTCCTTGCTGTCTCTATTCCTCTCCAGTGGAATCATGGTTCTAGAGTGAGCCTAGCTCCATACCTTGGTGGAGAGGATATTCCCTTTGCTTCTGGGCACTCCTTCAAATCCCCACTGCAGAGGAGCAGGACTGTCCATGGAGGGTGGACATCACTGGTGGGAAAGGTGGAGAGACATCCAGCTTGGAAAAACCAAGATCCCTGAGCTGAAAAGAAGATGTCTCAAGTCTCCCTCAGCTGCTGGACACTTTGGGGTGGCTGCTGGCTCTTTCTCATGAGACTTCTGGAAACAGCCCAGCTTTGGGAAACTTTGAAATACCTTCATTTTTGGCAGAATGAATCCGGCTCCAGTTTCAAACAGCAAGAGCCGAGAGAAGTGGCAGTGTCCTTTTCCACCCCTGTCTGGCCATTTTAATAAAAATACCCTCTGGTTCTCACACCTTAACTGGAGAGTGAAGCCAGTCTAGGAGGACTGGCCACCCTGAGGGACAGGCCAGGCAGTCTTTTACCTTGAGGTCACTGCTTCTATCCCAGACCCAGGCTAGGAGACACTTAAAGTATTTACCATCTGGTGCCTGTCCAAGTGACTTGCAAGAAAAGAATTCAGGGCTGCCTTCCAGTTTCTGATGGTCAGGCAACTACATCAGAAAAGCTCGTATTCTTCTGGGACCAGCTGACCCCTCAAAGCTCCCAGCCCTTGTGGTGAGGCCAGCGAGGGAGTGAGTAGCAGCCAAGCATTGCCCTCTCCCAAGGCCAAAGGGGCTTTTGGATGGGGAACTTGATCTTTCACCATTTTTAAGTAGGTTTCATTAGAACAAAGTACTGATAAATGGGACTCAATGCTGGTTCTGGTCTTAAAGTCTGACGTTGCCAAGAGGAAGGATCTTAGTGATGACCCAGGGAGCAAATGGACTATTACAACGAAGAAAGGTCTCAGCCAAAACTGTAGCAAGATTTCATCATTCAGGCTGAGGGGCTACTCATTATTACAGCCCACCCTTGTATCAGTTGTTGTGAAAGGACAACTCTTTTTCATAAGAAACATGTCAAACCCTGGGCAGTAATTTTTTTGTGAATTTTCAATATTTTTTTTTCCTGCAGTCCAGACATGAGAAATATATAACTCTTCCTCTAAGTTAAACATTCAGATAACCCAAAGAATAAGACTTATGTAAAACAAAGCTTGGAAACTTCACCCAGATGAGTCTTTCCATTAATATTTGGAAAACATTGTCAGAAATCATCATGCATCAAACATTATGATCCTCTGAGAGTTTATTTTTGGTACCAAACATCATGAAATAGAAGCTTCTTCTAGAAAATCTCTCTAGAAGTTATGTCTTTCAGACAAGATATAAAACCCAAATCCTGACCTTTTGTGGTTACCAACAGGCCTGTGGTATTTTCCATGGAGCTGCATGGCTAACTCATGTTTCCTGATCAAATTGCTCATTCTTTTTGACTATCTCTGTTTTTCTTGTGGTTTCAGGCTAAAATAGACAGTTTTTCCTTCAGTTCTTGCCTTGCTCAAGTGTGCTATGTGTTCTCTAGCAGCTGCCATGTCCCTTGCAGCATCAAATAGTCTGCAAATTGAGGCATGCACTAAGGTACAACAAGGGATGACTTTAGGTCTCACCAGACTCACCTGGGAATTGCAACCAGCTCTGCTTCAGAGCATGAGAGGTTGGGTAATGTCTGTGTTTCCTTCCAGCCCTCCTTCCTGTTTCTGAGAAGACCTTTGAGGGTGCAAGGGCTGCACCCAAGCAACACCTAGTGTTGTGCCTGGGAAGCGGGTGGTGCTGGAAGAGGTTTGGGTGATGCAGGTTGTGTCTGCTTCCAAATGCCACAGCCCTTCATGGCCCCAGGGCTGGCCTTGGCTTGCCATCAGCAGGATCAGCTCAGGTGCTGGTAGTTCCAGGATGCTGGGGCTGTGTAGGGAAGGGAGGGTGATGGTGTTTGCACAGGATGGTGCTGGAGAAAGGACAATGATCTGAGGCAAAGATAACCCTCCTCAGCTGGCCTATCTCCAGTGGATGCTCTTGCACAGCTTCCTTGCAAACTCCTGGTTGTTGCTGGGATCTTCAGCAGGCTCTTCTTAGCACCCTTATTGATTGGAAGGAGTGTCCTAGTGCAGTGAACGGGCTTTCAGCTTAGACACTGTGCACATTAGCAGGTCTCAGTGTGGTTGGCTGCTCTGGGGAGAATGAAGAGCTGTCAGTTCACCTGTCTTGCACCAGTGCTTTGTTCATGTCCAACACTTAAAACACCCAAATGACTGGTCAGTCATTGGCAAAATGACCTGCTGCTACTCCCTAGGGCTTATGCCAAAGGTTTTGAGGGTGAGTTCTGCTTCCTACCTCCATCCCAGAAAATAAAGCAAGGACTGGGCTTACTCTGAGCAACACTAGAAAGGCTGAGGCCAGTGATGCCACCATGGGCAGAGGGGTCCCAGACCCCCAGCCCCCTCCCCTATGCCTCCTCCTGATGCCAGAGACATCTGGAGACATGTCCCGACCATGCACTTCACATAAACCACCTCCTCTTGTCCACATCCCCAGCCAAGTCAATAAAGACACAACTGAAACCTTTAGTGTGTATGCGTGTGGGATCCAGTTGAGAAAAACAAACCTCTTGGTCTCTCTACAGTTATGGAAGCAACGATGTCTCCTGGAAAGTATGTACCAGTGAGCAAGGATTCCTGCCTGTGTCGAGGGGCGAGCGGAGGAGGTAGGCACCAGCTCAAATATGACTCAAAATCAGGGGAAATTATTTCTGATTAATGTAATTACTTCGGCTCCAGCCCTGATCAATATGAGGAGCTAAAGTGCTCATAAACCGGCCGAGAATGCAAACTATGCAGAATGATTTGTAAAAGGTGTTTGGCTGGGTGTGCTCTCACCCGGCTGTCAGGCTGCCCACAGGGCAGGGTGACCTGCTTCCATGCGAGGTGGGAGAACAGAGAATTGCTAATTGCAAACTGGTGGCCCTTAAATGAGAATTCCCTCACAAAAGAAGGAGGAGGTGGCTGCCTCATGCAGGTCCCAAGTCTAATTGAAAGCAACTGGGCTGCCTGGCTGGGTATCTTTTGTGCTCCAATCTCAAAGCAAGAGCCAAGGCTGGCCCTTAAGAGCCAGGCTGGCTTATGCTGGTCCCCATGGTGTGGGGAGGTCTCGGGGGACTGGCATCCAGTGCAGCCATGGCAGGGGCTCTGTGTGGGCACTGAATGGAGGACACAGGAGAAGATAGTGTCCTCAGACCTCATGCTGGCTGAGCCCAAAATGTGTCAAGGATGATGTCAGTCAGCACAGGAGAGATGCTTCCCGCTCGAGGTCACAGCTGTGTCTTGGGGAATCGCACCCCCAGAAACAGATCAGAAGGAGGAAGCATAGCCCGGGAGATCCCCTGCATCAAGTTCCCACAAAGTTGGTGCCTCTGGCCATCTGGAGGTGACAGGAGTTTCCTCCTGAAAAAGCAAGCAGAGGCTGAGGGACAGTGTCCTGGGACATGGGGTTCTCCCATGAACTGGTGGTTTCCCTAACAGGGTGAGGAAAGGGAAGGAGAAGGGCTGTGACAATCTCATTTTTGTTCTGTTCTCCAGGGAAGCTGGAAAAACCCACTGTGAAGGTCTCTCACCACCCAGGCTTTTTCTCAGGAGTTCATCCCCAGAAACCACAATGGCAGAAAGACAGAAACATGTAAAGAAGATCAACAGAATCCCTGGGCTGGCAGCTGCCAGTGCCCTGGCACCACAGGGCTGGAAGAGATGGACTGGGGAGTTTTTCACCTTCCTGCTTTAGCTGCTCTGCAGTCTCTGAGCTGCTGCTTTCCAAGTGATGTCTCCATCTTCTGTGGTGACAGCTCCATCTTCACCTGGCATAGTGAGGATACAAGTTACAGCCACCACCTGATGCTGCTGCACTGCAGCCACCCCACCTCACTCCCACCAGATGCTTGATGAACACTTGCGGGAAAACTCCCCAGTTCTTATTTAATGGGACTCTGTTGGCTTTCAGCTGTGAAAGCCCTGTCTGTGCCATATCCTGGCACCTGCAGCCCTCCCAGCCATGATCAGGGAGACTGTTCTGAAAGTTTTTTTCCTTTTCTGACTGAAGTTTTGATTATGATAGTCTTAAAAAAAGGAGAAAGTAAAGAAAAAAGAAATAAAAAAAGAGCCAGCTTGTGACTCGTGACTCACTGGGATGTGTCAGGCTCTGGATTAGCATCTGCTTGTTCTGTACTGGTCCCATTCACCAAGGATTACCTTTTCCACTTGCATAACTGGTCCAGTTCTGTTTCTGGCATAGAGATCAGCACCTCCCTGGCTCCAACCACACCACTGGAAACAGGTCCTCCAAGGAGACTGCTGATGACCTCCCTTCAAGACCTTAGATAGTCCAGGGAGGAGAGGAGCCTGCTGAACATCACAGAGCATAGCTGCCCCACCAAGCTGGGCCCAGACCTCCGGAACCATCTGCAGAGACATCTCAGTGAGGTGGCCAGGGCAGTGTTGTGAAATCCATGTGTGCCTTGAACACAGCCCAGATCCCTGCAGCACCAGGCAAAAAATAGCAGCAGCTCCTGCTGAGGGTCACTGGAGCAAGGTTCCCGCCCTTGGCCATCATGTCCACCCTGGGACAAAGCCCAGCAGCTTGTGGTGGAGCTGCAGCAGGACTGCCTTCTGCCCTCAGCCATGCTGGGAACTGGGAAGGGCTGGGCTGTGCTGGGAATTGTGGGGCATCTTTCATGTAGTTCTCAGATCAAGACCGACTGGGGTTGGGTGCCTTCCCAAACCAGAGAGGGAAGACTGTCTGGGAACAGCTCCTGGGACAAGCCTTCACCAGCAACCAGGTGCAGACAGTGCTGTTAGCCAAGCACTCCCTTGCTATATTTCCCTCCCCAGAGCCCTGGCTGTGGCTTGGCTTGTCCCAGGAACTGTTCCCAGACAGTCTTCCCTCTCCGGTTTGGGAAGGCACTCAAACCAGATGCCAGATCCCTGAGGAGTATCTCATGAGGCAGCTCCTCTCATGGACCAAATTTCAGGAAGTGAAGCACAGCTCAGAATCCCTGACACTGTGGCCAGGACAGCTCTTCCTGCTCTGTCTGAACCCAGTGAGGTACAACATCTCTTACAGGTACTGCCAAGAAAATTTAGAGATCTGTGGGGCAGCCAGGCTGCTCTTCAGCCCTCACTAACAGTTCAGGTCAGAGGGGATGTTTTGAGGTGGTTTTGGATGTCTGTTTCTCATTCCTGATATTGCCTCCAACTCTTCCTAGAGCAGGGAGCTCCCCAGGCCACATGGAGAAATCCTGGGCTCCTTGTGCTGTGATTTTGCTGCTGCCAGGGCTCACCAGCCCTTCATGTGATCCCCATCACTGAGGTGGTGCTGGATATGAGAGGAGACTTGTGGTGCAGCCTCTGCTGTGGACCAGCTGCCTTGTCCAGTAGCTTGGCCCAGGAATGCTCTGCTCAGCCCAGGGTCCCCAGAGCAGAGTCATGCCTCAGCTGCCACAGCCTCTGTCCCTAAACCTGTGCCATGATAGTGCCACTCTGGCTTTCCCTGCACTATACTCATGCCTATGCCACCTTTCATGGCACCAAAGGTGCTACAGCTCCTGGAGAAGCAGCTTAAAGGTTCTGCAGAGTCATGCAGCTTCTGCTTGGACCTGGCCATGTCCTCCACACTCTGTTTTTCCTTTCTGTCCCTATATAAAGCCACAGGCACCCACTTTGAGCTGGCGTTCCCAGGATCTTCTCCTCCCTAGGCTGGGCTGCAGGGTTAGAACCCAGCCTCACTCCTCCTGCCTCTTAGCCCTGGCCCCTGGAAACATCTGCAAGGAAATAGCTGAAGGTATTGAAAGAGGAGGCAGGAAACGCTCTGATTTTTTTATTTTTTCTAAATATAATGACACTAATGTTGTTTGCAGTGTTAAAAATAGAAATCAAGAGAACCTGCCTTTTTCCTGTTTTCTTTCAGCTCTCACTTTCCTGCCTGTCTCTGCATTCTGGGGATCTTTGTGAAAATAAACCCGACAAAAAATATCTCAGCAGTGTGCAAAGTAAAGCCAGATAGATTTGACCTTGGCTCCAGCTTCCCCAAGCAGGGCTGTGTTCCTCTGTGCAGCACAGGGAGCTTGGGACTGTGAGCTCCCCTCCTCAGGATGCTGATTTCCTGGGGTCCACGCTGCAGTGGGACCCCATGCTGGCCTTGCTGCTGTGGACCTGGCCATGCTCTCTGTATATCCCTGGCCACCATCCTGCACCCCGTATCTTGGTTCTGGTCACTCTCATGACTTTTCCAAGTGTCTCTGTGCAGCAAGTCAGCTCCAAGTGGTGTTGCTTGTTGAGGAACTCTTCCTCCCATGCCTGACAGAGCCATACTTGCTCCCCAGGCTGGATCTGCTGACATGCTACCACAGGAGCCAGGGCAAGATCTCCCTGTGACCAACTCTCCTGCTGGAGATGTTTATCCAGTTGCCTGTGGCTGAGTAGGAGCTCATGCCTCTCCTATGCCTTACATTTGCCTGTTCTTGGAAGTCCCAGCCTCCATTGGTGCTCTGTGAGGATTTTGCTGCCATTCTCTCACCAGCTCTTTAGAGAGCAATGGCCATGCTCAGCACCTGCATCACTGAATCCAGAGGCTGATGGATTCAAACTTACTTTGTCAGCACCAAGCCAAACCAGGGTGCCCAGAGCTTGGGGGATCAGGAGCCAGCTCCCTGCCCTGTGTTGGGGAAAAGAAAAACTCACCTTCAGAGAGTAGTAAAGCAGCCAGGGAGACAGTGTCTGAACAACAACATGCCTATCATTGAGGGGGTGATACCGCACCCTGGGCCAGTGTGGCTGCCTGCCTGCTGCAGGTGTCCCCATGAAAAGCAAAGCATTCATTTTTCAGCAGAGCAAACCAGGGTCTTCATGTCTTGGATGGAGGCTGCTGCCTGATTTATTACAGATTCAGCTCTAGGTGCCTTGGAGAGTAAGTCTTGGCAGAGGATGAGAGACGGGTGTGTGTACGGATGGATTGCAGTGCACAAAATGCTGCATTGTAGTAAGACTGCCTGGAACTCACCAAAACCAGGCATGGGGATGATGAATGAGTCCTCCAGCCTGCTTTGCATTCCTTTGCCCTCCCTGTTCCTTTCTTGAGCTGGTGAACAGGGTGGGCAGGCAGACCTGGGCTCTTGGTCTTCTTCTTGCATAGCCACAAGGCAGAGAAGCACTGGCAGGAGAGTCTCTGGCACTGGCCTGGCAGAGCATGGTGTCCACTGGCAGTGCCAGGGACTACCTCCACTGTGCCAAAGGTGCCACCCTCCATGCAGCATTCTTCAAAAGGCTGTTTTTTTGCAAGGGGTGGTTTTCCATAGGGTGACCATTTACCGGGTTGATCTAAGGTTGTTCTTTCGAAAGTATTTTCTTCACTGGAAATGAGGTGTTTAAAATGTCACTGGACTATCACGAGTTACTGTCTGGGCCACTTTTGTACCACAGAGCCAGTTCTGCATGTCACTGGTAAGTCCACATTTCAACCTGCCATGATATGGTTTTAAAAACACCTCCAGCTGCTTTCAGAGTCAGCGAATGTTTAGGTCTTTCAGCAGCAGTGTGTCAGCCATATCCAATAGGGCCATTGATTTGCAGAGTGTGACAATATCCTGGGCTGTTGGCTCATGCCAAGCAGCTAACAGGATACCACTGCTGATGGAATTTCATCAGGGGCTTGCTGACTGTGCTTTTGGAGCTAATTTGGGCACCAAACCTGTGATAGGAATAAGGTCCTGGCCCACCTGATCTGCATCCTGTCATGGTGTTAACTGGGGATGAACTGGAACCATTGACACAGGATGGACTTACAGCCATGGGGACTGCCATCCTGTCCCTGTGATTTACTCCACTGCTTAAATGCATTGTGTCTGCACAGACCCTCTGTAAGGCACAGTGGGGTGACTGCCCCTGGTTTACAGATGGAAGCTGAACCACAGACACTTCCCAGGATTTTCACTCTGCCTGGTCATGCTGCTGACCTGCAAGATACCCCACCCACAACCAGTCTCTGCCTCACTTTGCTGCTGACCAGCATGATAACCCCCCACGACCGATATCTTCAGTGGGAACGAGAAACTGGAAACAGCTTCGGCATCCGGGTTGTCACTGGAGGAGAAAACAGCCCTTTGAAAAGACTTCAGCCAGAACCTGTGTATTCAGCTGCTCATCCTCCTTCCCCCAGCCAGGATCAGCAGACTAACTGAAGGTCCCCGGGGTGGTGGTCACCGACCTCGTTCCTGGACCATGGGGGGTGGCCGAGTTCCCGCCGCGCACGTGCTCCCCCGCTGAACCGGGACCCATCGCCTCGGCTCCGGGGAGGCTGGAGCCGCGGTCTGGGGCGGGACGGGGAGGGCAGTGGCGGTGCCGCGGACCCGCAGCCCACGGCCCGCAGCCCCAGCCTCGCGGAAGCGCACGGGCTCTGCCTCCCTCTCGTGGCCGCTCTGCCGGGGCTCCCCCGGGCCCAGGCGATGGGCTGAACGCCTGGCCCCGCATCTCCCCCTAGCATCCCTGCTCCGGGATGCCCGCCCGGCCCCCGCCATCCCGCCCCGCACCTCTCCGGTAGGCGCTCACTCGGGTTTGTGGTACGTTGTGCCCGCGGGTGCTGGAGTGTGAACGAGGCGGGCCGGCTCGCAGGCAGAACCTCTTAGGTTCTTTGCTCAGCACCATTCCTGGATATTTACCTCTTGCTTTTAAGCAAAGCTTTTCTACTGCCACTGGGGAAAAAACTTTTTATAGCCAGACTTGCATCACGCCTGGGGAATGATTGGAAGTGAAGCCAACTTCACTAGAGAGAGCTGGCTAAAAATTGAAGCTGTTTTCTTCCCAATAATCTGTTTTCAATTTCTTCTGCAGCCATCAGACCCAAGAACTGAACAAAGCAAGATCTCCAGGAGATCCTATACAATATTAATTGGGTCGGAGTCCTGGATTAGATAAAGTGTCTGCAAAAATTTCCAGCTTGACACAGTGAGGATTGGTTTCTCTTCAAACATTTTTTTGCTGGAGCAGGAGGCTGTGCCTAGTGTGCCCTGGGGCTTGAAGACACTGTTCTCCTTCTCTCTCTGCTTCTTCTCCCCTTCACCTGCCTTTCTTTCCCTTCCTGCTAATTCTCTTTAACAGAACCCAAGGCAATAGCCTCTCATGTTGATATTTCTTCTAGTGATCTGCAAGTCCAGTTTGAGGAGTGAATATGTCTTGGGAACAGGACCCTACGTCTGAGTGCTGTGACCCTAATTTTGTCTGCCAGATCCTAGTTGACACTGCAAGGTAGATCAGGGTATCCTGGGATAGCAACTTTGAGGTGTGGCCAGGGAGGACAATTTATGTTATTGCTTTGCTCTCCGGATTCTAAACCTGGGCATGAAATTAGCTCCTGTATCACTCAAATCACTTACACACTGGGATGGACCAAACTGTGCTGCATGACAGGTTTAACAGTTCCAAAGGGTCTCACTGTAATCTGGGTCAGGGTCCCAGCTTTGCTTTGAAGGATGTGACACTGTCAAGTGTCAGACCCTGAGATCACTAATGGGCTCTAATGGTCCTGACCAGCCTCACCTGGGCCCACAGGAGCTCTATTTAAGCTCAGCCCAAGGCCTTATACTTTTGCTGGGCTTTGCTGGGCTGGGCTGGGCTGGGCTGGGCTGGGCTCCGCTCCAGTACAGCCTCACTAGTGCCTGGCTATAGGGCCCTCAGTCTGGATTTTAACCTGCTGACTGTCTTCCTAGCTTGGTGGCAGCCCCTTCTGCATCTATGGCCCTGCCTGGTGCTTCTGAACCTAATCTAAGCCCTGATGGAAGATGGACTTTCTGGCTTAACTTGGGATCTGCCTCATCACTGTGATATTGCTGTATGATCTGTGTTCTTTACTGGACCTGGTTGCCCCTTCTGGATCTATGCTGCTCCCCTTGTTGGCCCAACACCAACTGCCTGTACTGAGATGGAGATGAAGGTATAGGTCAATGATGGACTCTTTATTTCTACTCTACGAGTGCTGCTGAGAAGACCGGGGACGCACTTCGGTTCTGACACCAATGTGCTATAACCTGAGCAGGGTGGCTTAGTGCTTGTACAAGTAGAATATCCCATCACAGAAATCCCTGGTATGGTAAGGTTTATGATGGTTGGGATGCTTTCTCCCTTGGTGATGAGGGGCTTCACAGGCAGCCCCTCCCCACGTGTGACCTTCCCCATGAAGTGACACCTGCATTCCTGTAGCAGCTGAACAGCCTCTCTCCCATCCCTCTTGCCTCCGTCCAACCCAAAATGAGTGTGAAGTGAAGGGCTGAGAGCTCAGATAAAACCCCTGAAGAAGCATGAAGTTGATAATCTGGACTCCTGGAAGAAAAAAACAAAACAAAACAACAACAACAAAAAAACCACAAAACAGCCAGGCTGCAGAATATGGTGTCCTCCAGAAAGGTGAGATGTGGCATCGGGTTCAGCTGGGAGCTCCAAAATTGCCCTGGGTTCTGCCTGCCCTGGACCTGGGGGCTGTGCCGTGGGCTGGGGAGGCTGGGGTTGTTCTGCTGTGACAGCATATCCTGCTCCTGAGCTGAGGCTGTGATATCAGAGAGAGTCAGAGGGGGGCAATGTTAGGCTGTTGTTTTCTGCTGCTCAGTCCCAACCAAAGTTCGGGTTTGGCAAAAGCAGTCTCGCTTTTCTTTCCTTTTTTGACGTTGAAGTGAAGACGCGGTGCCAGGTGTTGCTCTGTGGCATCACAGCTCTTCTGAGAAATGCTGTCCTGGGTTTCTCGCTGTCCTTCAGCTGCCTGGGCAGCACTGTCTGGCCAAGCGCTTGTAATCTCATTACCTGCTTATGCTGGGGGCTGGAGGGCAGCTCAACATCCCCGAGAAACAAGTGCAGCTAAAGCTCAGGAATGCAGAGTCTCCTCTAGGGCTGGAGAAGCTTGTTCTGCTGGTCCTAGCTGCCAGGTGTGCATATAACACCCTGACCAGAGGATTCCTTTGGAGTCCTTGTTACTCTGCCCCGATGCCGTGCCTCTACAACTTTTAGACAGTGCTTGGCCATGGGACAGGTTGTGAAACCTGATCCATTTTTTTCATGGCTAGAGTGGCCTGTGAGGATGGAAATATACTCCTGACATAGACCTGGATAACAAGAGGAAGAGCTGGGAAAGCACGGTGTGTTTGGGGTTGTGGAGCTCTGTGTACCCATAAAACTGCACAGGCTGTGGCTCCCTGGGCTGTGCCTTGCTGAGATAAAACCAGAAATGTCAACTCATGTGTCTTCTGCTCCTCCTTCAAAAAGTGATTTGATTAGAGACCTTTGTCAACTGGCCACAGGTGGAATTCTGCTTGGCCTCGGGAGCTGTGGCCACATTGCCCAGTTCCGGTACCTGCTGCAGGGTAGCCTGACCTGGGTGGAATTTCCTTGTGAGAAATGTTGCAGGAAGGGGTGTGGGTGGAGAGTCATTCCTGATGGGGCTTGGCATGCTTTCCTCCACTCACTCCCAGCAGGTCCCAGTGAGATGGGCTGCACCACTGGCCCAGGGTGCTTTGAGCCAGGTCCAGAAAGGCTAGTCCATCTCTGCAAAAGAGGTCAGGTAGGTCTGATGGGGCATCATGTTCCAGCCCCAGCCCGTGCTGCTGCTCCTGCAGAGGTTTTGATCTTCAGCAGAGGTTTTGATCTTCAGCTGAGCTTTTGGGATGGTGCTAAAAGCCCTTGGGATAAGCACATGGTACCAGTCTGGGCTGAATCTGGATGCAAATCTTGGTCTCTGTTGGTGAAAGGTGTCTACAAGAGGGTCAGGGATCTCAGCAAAGCAAGAAGGGCCTAATTCCCTCTGTCCTAACATGATGGTTCCTCCAGTAAACAGGTGAGGATGGCTCTGCCCTTCCTGACCCCTTGGCTCCTGAGAGGCTTTGCTCAGGGCAGCAGAGCTTCAGGGCTGAGTCTCAACCCAGTTAAATCCAGTGCCTTGAACAAGGTATGTGTTTATTATGGAACAAGCATAACAGTGGATGTATCCCAGCCTCCCAACTTGGACTGAGCTGTACTGGGACCTGCCTCAGTGTGGTGTGAAGGACCACTGGGACCTGCTGAAACATGCCTAGCTCATGCTGCTCTTGCCTCTGTGTGAGAATCTTTTTGTGAAAATTGCGGCCAGGGTGGGGAGGGAGTGGTATATGCCTGGGCTGGGTTCTCCCTGGGTGCAGGCACTGGGAGGGTCTACTGTCCCACATGGTGGAGGTCTCTGGGCACTGACCCAGGCAACAGGGCAGGAGTAGGAACCTCTCATCATCCTAGTCAGCTACTGGTGGGAAAGTGGTTTCAGCATTGAAAGAAGCATCAAGTTCAGAAATTCCCTGGCAGCAAAACCTTCCTCCAGTGCCTGAGGCACCATCCATTGTGGTGAAGGTGGTGGGTTTTTTCCAGCACAATTGTCTAGGGAAACTTCATACCTACCCACTTTCTTATGTTCTGGCTTCCTCAGTATTATAATGGCTGATAACGATGTTGGTCTTAACCTGGGAAGAGGTCACATCCTAATGAGGTTTCTCTCCTTGCTGTAGCTTGTTCAGACTTCTCTCAGCTTCTCTTGACAGCACTGGCACAAGAGGGATGGGGACACATCTTTCCAAAGGATGAGGTCAGCTCCTTCTCTTTACTCACAGGAGAAAGCAAAGGGCAGCCAGAGCCCATGGGCACAGGAGGAGACGAGCTCTCTGCACCTCACCTCCTTGGCATGGCAAGGTGAACCCTGCTTCTGTTTGTGGTATGTTACCCTTGGTCTTGAAGTCACATACTTTATTTTAATACTGTGGAAGGGGCTGACAAAGCAGGTAGGGCAGATGTAAGGGTGGTGCTCCCTCCAAGGCAAAGCAGGCCCACACTGCAGGGCCTGTGTTCTGCCCTCACCAGTGGGCACTGGGTCTGTCTGCACCCTGTGATCTGAAGACCTGGGTGACAGCAGGACTTTCATGATCCTTGGATAACCCACAGTTTCCGGAGTAGGCTCTGGAGGAATTTCCAGGTCTGAAGTGATGCCAAACTCAGACCACTGTTCTTTTTCACAGCCCCTATCACTGACTCTTGTTTCTCTGTCTCTTCTCTGCTGTTTCACTTTTAAAACGGTGCTATACCTGTGCCTTGTGGACCCTGGAGCAGCCCAATTTCCCCATAGCTCGATTCAGGTGGCCTTTCTGGTTAGATGTTCAGAGTAGGTTGACATACACACCCGTGGTCTGTTGCTCAGTTCTAATTTTCTCTCCGTGTGACAGCCCTAATGAGGTTAGGGGATCAGCACCACCAGCTTGCAGCAGACCACGTGGCTCTGCTGGTGGCTGCATCCTGGAATGTGTCTGGGTATCTGTGCTGGGCATGTTGTGGTCAGCCTGGTGTGCATCTGTGTGTGCTCAGAAGTGCCCTGAAATGAGAGAGTGCCAACTGTTTGCAGGATAGCTTCCTCTGCATCTGGGGGCATGTGTTTGGGAAGTTCCTCTGTGGTCTCCCTGTTTTCGGGCTAGTACTGCACATAGTAGTGTGACTGTTGTGGTTTCCCTGAAATCAGTGCCAGGCAGGACCCCGCAGCGAGGTCTGCCCAGCAGCAGCTCTTGAGTGTACCCAGGAAGCTGTCAGCCCTCCAAGGAGCTGCTTGGTGGCACCCTCTGTTTGCCCGAATGCTCTGGGGGCTGAAGTCACTAGAGTATCCTTTAGGAAAAGCCCATCACTCCCTGCTACTGGGAAGCTAGGGGAAAGCCTGCCTGGGACTGTAGTATGATACAGGACCTGCTTCACTTTCAGAGTCCAGTGTTGGGGCTGGTTCCAGCTACTCTGAGAGCAGAGGGGAAATGAAGTCCCTCTGGGGAGCAGGTGGCTCCTCAGCTGGGTTTTTGTCTTTCCCATTGACCATGGGGTCTTGTGAGCCTCAGCAGGAATCAAGCGGGTGACAGCTGAATTCCCACCAGTGACTCCAGCTTGGGGACTGGTGATGGCTCTCCCCAGGGCAGAGGTTTTCCCTGCCCTGTGGGGAAGCTGCAGAAGTTAAATGGGAAATGCTGAGATAAGTTGGGGCTTTGTTGCAAAAACAAAAATTTTGCAGAAGTAACGAATGTTTGAGCCGAGAGCATCTACTCTTGCAAAAAATAACCACTATAGCAATTTGTCAGGTTTATACATGACAGCAGAGTCTGTAATATCTTACTGGTATAGGTATTCTACTTTTTTTCCTCCTTTAGTCACTTGGAATGGGCTGTAATGCAACATTCTTTGTATCTGGTAAAAAATGCCAAACAAAAACCTCCAAATCAAAACAGAAATCTATTGGCCCTCCTCCTTTGTGTGTGTGTGTGTGTGTGTGTGTGTGTGTGTGTGTGGTGTGCTATTTGTTTGGTTGTTCTTTTTTTCTCGGGGTTTTTTCTTGTTTGGGTTTTTTGTGTGTGTTTGCTTTTTAATCTAAGCCCAGCATAAGCACACTTTTTGGAAAGCTGTTTGGAGGTGTCAGCAACCTTGCCACAGCTGGTATTAACCTGTGGGGGCAAGGGAAACAGAGCATGTTTAAATATAGCTCCTGGGAAATAAGCATTGGAATAGCTTCCAAGATCAGTTTTACTCTTTACTTTGCCTGGGATTTTCCTAAAAATGTGAAAGATAAACAAGCAGCAGAGACTAGAGCTATGGACAGGCTGTGTAGCTGAGCAGTTGATTCACCCAGAGATGTCCCTAGAGCATCCTTATGTGGTACCTTGTAGTTGGCCACACCATCCTAAGCATGAGCTGTGTCCTTGTCCCTCTCATCACCCTTGTCAGCCTGTTTTGGCTTCTACACTTTGTAATGCAGCCCAGGCTGCCTCTTGCATCCCTCAGCCCTCACTCCAGCAGTCCTGGTGCTCCTGTGGCTGCCCAAGGAACTTCAGCCCTTCATAACGTTTTTCCCCTTTGAGTAGTTGTTTGCTTCTCATTCCTAACAGTGAGCATCCGTTGTGCTGAAAGGACAGAGGGGATTGGGCTCTTCCCCATTCCAAAAAGCACCGTTCCTCGAAGCTAACCCAGCAGGGCTATCTGTCTTTACAAGTCACTCAAAGGTATGACTAAAGTGGAAAAGAAAATAAGGTCTGAAGTGTTAAGATGACAAATATCTCATCAAGGGTTTGAGTGAGCAGAGGCCCCTCTCTGTGCTCCTCTTGCTTCCCAGGTGAAGTCACCATCAGCCATTAAATAGCAGACTTGCTCTCCTTGAGCTTTCTGGCTGCAGGGGATGTGGCTTTCTCCATAGGAAAGTATTTATTTACTATTGACAGCACAGCAGGTATTGCAACCACCTGACTCAGCCAGTGGTAAAGATGGATAAAGTGGATCAGGGTCAGGTCAATTAAAATCAGCCTAAGCCTTATTTCTAAGGCTCTCAACACAGTTGCATGCAATAAATGACCACTGTGGTCCTGGTGTTAACACTCCTGGAAAGAGCTGAGACTGCAGCACACGTTTGCAAAGCTGGAAAAAAAAAACAACCCACCCCAAAACAAACAACAACAAAAAAAACCCCTCACATAACAACAACAAAAGACAAAAAAAACCCAACCAAACAACCACCACAAAAAAAAAAACCAAACCCTTACTGCACCATTCCCAGTCAATGGGGCCAGTTCAGCTCCACTTGCCTCTTTCTGACCTTTGACAACTACTCTTCTCCTGGCAGAAAATTACCTGCAAGGTTATTTTATTTTTTTAACCTTGTAATTTTCTTTAGTCTCAAATATAGGCCCTAAGTGACCTGTGTCCTCTCACTGTGGATGACACATCAAGGAAGGCTGATGCATTGTGTATTCATCCTGGGACTCTTTATGCTGCAGATGCTTTGAACCAGAGCTCAGACCACAAATATGTTATGTTGTAGGACGTTCTCCAGGCAAAATACATATTTTTCAAGGGGATGCTAAAAAAATCTTTATGTAGAGATGAAATGGTCTATGTGAGCCAGAGCTCACGTGGCCCAGGGACAGCTTCACACCCAGTTGTTAATTTGTACACCGAAGTATTTTATTTCTATACACACCCAGGGAACCCAAATTCAGCACTTGGAAATCTTTGGAAGCCTGGAAAATCCTACCTTTTGGTGGCTCCAGAAATCACAAGTTTTAGTGCATGAAATGCCTGCTGATTTCCTGTGAGCCTGGTGTAGCCCTGCTCCATCCCACAGAAAGCCCTGAGTGGTGCTGGCACCATGTTTGGCAGCTCACAGTTACTTTCCCCTGCTAGTACCTATTTTGTAAAGAGTATTTTTGCCAGTTAGCTGTGGCTAATGAGCCTTCATCTCTGTGGTATGGATGCAGTCAGGGCATCTCCGAAAGGTGGTATTTAATAAAAGGGAACATGCTGATGAACTTTCTTCCCTAGGCAAGCCCTGCACTTTTCCCATGGGCTCTGCTGCAGTGCACACATCTAATTGACCTTGGGATTCAAGCTGAAAAACTGGTGTTTTCTCATTGCCTACTTGGCTTTGGGGCAGAAATTCCATCACTGCCTTCATGGCAAAGCTGGGGAGGAGTGACAGGAGATAATGGTGATATTTCCCAGGGGAGCAATAAGTCAGTAGTGTGTCCTACATTAACTAAGCAGTGCCTGGCACCTGTTTGTACTCCCTGCTTTGAGGACTGTTTGCTCCTCTGGGCTGTTTGATGTCATCTTGCTGGTGTGGCTGTGACAGTGCAGGGCTGGAGGAGTGCCCAGCCCTCCCTGACCCCACAGGCAGGGCCCCACCATAGCTAATCCCCTGCTGCCATAAGCAATGTCCCTCTGGTGTAAACACAGCTGGTGAAGGAGCTGAGAAACTTTCTTTTCCAGCCATCTGTGGTAGTGTTTGTGCCTCTAGCCCTGAGTGCTTTCTCTTCTTACACACTAGTGCTAATGATTATAGCATTTTATATCGATATAGCGATTTTTACCCCCAAGACTCCCTGCAGAAAGGGCCTGCAGCCTGGGGGCAGCCTCATCAGGGCAAGTGAACTCTAGTCATGCAGAACAGAGCTGTGGCACCTCTCTCTGCAGTAGTTTTGGAAAAATCACCTGCCTGCTTGGTGCCCTCCAGACAGCCTGAGTCTTCTCTAACCCAGAGCTGTGCAAAGACCTGAGGGATGTTCTTCAAAGCTCACTCTGGGCAGGGTTCCACGCTGCAGATAGGCTTCAGTTAAATGGGTACAACTCCATGCAAACTTCAAGGCTGGAATGAATGAAACCTCTGCTTTCTCCAGTACCACCTCCAGTAAAACATGGTCAGGTCACTAAAAGTCAGAGCATGAGAATGAGTTTGCAGGAGCTTAAAGCAGGTGTATGATAGACCAAACAAGTCCAAAAAGCCATCAGGCAAAACAAATGAGTCACTGAGTGGCAGCTTTGTGAGCAGGGAAATGGGTGAGTGATGATCATAGAATAGAATCAAAAAATCATTTGGGCTGGAAGAGACCTTTAGGATCTTTGAGTCCAAGAGATAACTCAGCACTGTCAGGGCACCACTAAACCATGTCCCTTTGCACCACATCTCCACAGCTTTGAAACCCCTCAAGGGATAGGGACTCTACCAGTGCCCTGGGCAGCATGGGCCAAGGCTGGACAACACTTGAGGGGAAAGAAACATCATCATGATCATTCCTAAACTGAATAATTAAGTTCTTTTATGTTAAAAAAAAAAATAAAATAAAATCACTGCACTCTGCATTGGTGAGGCCCCACCTGGAATACTGTGTCCAGTTTTGGGCACCCCAGTTCAAGAAAGACAACTACTGGAGAGAGTCTAGCGCAGGGCTACCAAGATGATGGAGTGGAGCATCTCCCTTATGAGGAGAGGCTGAGAGAGCTGGGGCTCTTTAGCATGGAGAAGAGGAGACTGAGGGGGGAACCTCATCAATGTCTATAAATATGTTAAGGGTGAGTGTAGGGAGGATGGAGCCAGACTCTTCTCAATGTCATCCAGT
>JAOEGS010016347.1:0-28180 GCA_025447755.1 Corythornis vintsioides
TAGGTGATCCTGCTCGGGCAGGGGGGTTGGACTAGATGATCTTCTAGGTCCCTTCCAACCCCTAACATTCTGTGATTATTAGCAGTGATCACATATTGACAGATAACAGTAATCAACACCAAAACACCTGCAAATTACCACCTTTACTTACAGCACAGCTCCACCAGATAAAAGTAATTGCTCTAAAGAGACTAAAAAAAACTGCTTCCAAGATTAACTGTAGCTGAAGTCACACTGTTAAGAGCAGGGCTGGTTATTTCAGCTTTTTCTTTATACAAGGAAAGATGCAAAGTGCTGTCAGACCTTTTTTTGCCCAAGTTGCAAGAATGGAATACAAAAGGACTTTATATTGATGTTATAGCACAAACTGCATTAAGAAGTAATACAGCCACAGCCTTAAGTACATTAGAAAGCTCCTATGCAGCCTCTGTCAATACCAATAATATCTTCATTCAGAGCTGCCTCTTTCACATTTAGAACATCTTCATAGAAACTAAACAATATCAAGTGCTTAGCAGTGAGAGTGTCAGGTTGCAGCCAAACAGCACGACTGAAAACAAAAACAAGCCCCACTTTTGGCAGGCATGTTAACCTTAAAAATCAATGGACCAGCTGATGGACTATTCACCAGGGGGGTTCTGGTTTGAGTGGGTTTTTTTGTTTGAAGGGTTTTTTTCAAGCATTCTAGCTGATTCTGCAACTACACAAAACCCAACAAGTATCAGTGCACACAAAAAAACACAAGCATGAAAATTTTTACATTTATACAACTGTAAACACATCAAAGATTATACTGTTACAGCAACAGCACACAGGATGAAGGAAGGCAGCTTGCACCAAGTCACTGTTACTATGAAATGCAACTCTGGATTTAACAATTTTCACCTTAAGTTCAAAAAACCAACTTTCTAGACAAAGCTTAAGAGATTCTTGGCAGTTTCACACTGCAGCTCTTACTGTTTGCGGGTAGGAGAGTGGACGTAGTCTGTCATAGTCCTCTTGGCCAGCTGTGTCCCACAGACCAAGATTGACCGGCTTTCCATCAACCATTACATTAGCAGAGTAGTTGTCAAAACTAAAAAATACAGCAAGAGTTAGCTGTGTCAGCTTGCAGTGAAACAGGGCACCTAGGACTCTCCAGGGAAAGTTCTTAATGAGGAACACTACAAACGGAAATGTTTTTACATTTCTTTTTTAATTGCATCCTTCTGCTCCCCAGAAACAGTAAACTTGTTCTTTAAATACTGAGCCTGGTCTTGGGCAAAGAAAGGAAAAAAATATGCAGACCAGACTTGGTCCAGTTTGAACACAAATATTTTCAATACTCTTCCAAATGCTCTTGCTGCTTGCTGTTAATTTCAGTACAAGAAAACAGGTGATGCACTTAGCAAACACCTTCCAGACTTAGTGGGACATTCAGCAGGTTAAATCTGTCTCATTTGTAAGATTTAGAAGATATATGAACAACAACCCAGGAATCCTTAATCCTACTTATCAAAACCTCTACAGTGAAATATCAAAATTAATAACCAGGTGCCAGTAGAGGCATAATTTTAAGATCTTCGCTAGTGTAGATGCCAAGGTTTTAATGACTTATTCAAGTTAAACTAAGTTAATGGGGAACACAAGCATACTGTAATGCAAAAATCTAAATTTACAACCAAAAAAAGAAACAGAAGCAATTAAAACAAGGCCAGTGAAAAGTTACTGAAGTAATCTGTAAATGTTGTTAGAATGTATTCCATTAGCTGAAATCTCATCAATGCTTACAGAAAGCAAGTACACAGATAAATGCAGACACATCTGAAAAGGGCAAAAGTGCTGCTCTTGTTTAAAACTCTTCCCCCCACCAGGCCCTCAAAATGAGAACTACAGTAATACTGATACTGGAAAATTCTTACATGTCAGAAAATGGAAGCACCAAAATAAATTAGTTCCCCCAGTCTTCCCTGAAGAGGTATAGAGCTGTAGCTGGCCTAGCACAGGCTTGGCAGTAGCACCAAGTGGAATGAACAAATGAAAAAAAGTTAGTGATGTAAGCCAGCTATTTCTGACAATGATATGATGCTTTACAAGTTGTTCAGCCCTGGAATAGTATGAATTATATTAAAGACAGAAATAACACTATTTTAAAACAGAACAGCATCTGATAAAGTTAGCACATGCTAGTCCCCAGGTTGAGAATACAGAGCAAGGCTAAACTGACAGCACGAACAAGCAGAGGGTAAGCACTGAAAACCCCAAATACTTCTCCTTACACACCTCCATGCTCAGTTAAATGTTTAAGATGAAACTGAGGGATGCTTGCAGCCAGTTCAGACAATTCCAATGAGGACGCTGGAATGGCAGTGAGCACGGAGAAGTTGACATAAAGGAGTTTTTCAGGATTTTATGAGTACTTACACAGTGGGTATATATTCTCCAGGAAAGGCGTTGGTTGTGTAACTGATGAGTAGGCATGTTTTACCTACAGCACTGTAAAAAGAAAAAGTTCACATGTAAAATATATGCACCTTGAATAATAAATAAGATTTCTTTTAGAGAAGACTGATAACATCCAATCATCTAGGGAACAACTGTCAGCAGTCACTATTGTGCAGGAAAATAGCTAACAGGCACTAGCCTTAAGATTTCTGGTAATAAAAATACACCTAAAACAAACACCCTTTTTATGAAGTGGTGAATTACCAAACTTTCTTAATCTTTAAACAAGAAAAGCCCCATAAGTATTAATAAGAGTACTGATGTCTGCTAGTCACATGACTGGCTACTCATCAAGACCGCCTTACTCCATCTGCCTGAAATGTTACCAAAAAAAAAAAAAAAAATTTCCAGATACCTTTACATGATTCCATAACTGTTACTTTTTCCAGGAAATGGTAAATTTTCACAGAAGCTTTAAAAATCTTGAAAAGTGTATTTTTCCAACACATCATTACTTCTGATTATTTGAAGAAATACAAATTATAATCCTCTCAGTATTTATTGCTATTGCAAAATGACTTTCCATATGCATTTTTCAACTATCCAAACGTTTCAAATGGATTTATAAATTACATTCCAATATTGGAGAACTTGGAACACCAAGCAAATAGGGGCAGGACATGGTTCTGTTCCAGATTTCTTTCAAAACTCTGGCAGTCAGCTCCTTCCCTCTCCACCCTCTTCCCCACATGTTTAATCTAGAGTCAAACAATAAATTAATGGCACCATTGAATTTTTGTTATGGTTCCAATTAAAGGGTTGGAAAATGTGAAATTTGACCACATTTCTTTTTTAAAAATAGACCCTGCTGAGTGTTTCTGACACTGTAGACTGATTCCCATTCTGGCCCCTCACCTGGAGGCACGTAACCCTCTGGCGGCGTGAGGGATTCCAGAGGCAAGGGCACTAGTTCATCAAAAGGGGCAATGCTCAGACAGACTTAGTGTCCTCCTTATCACTGTGCTCAGACAAACTTTGCTACTGTAAATACTGCCATTCATTCAGCAGATACAGGACAACAGGTTCAGGCCCAGCCAACATGGGTTTAGGAAGAGAAGGTCCTGCCTAACCAATCTGATCTCATTCTATGACTGGGTGACCCACCAGAGAGATGAGGGGAGGGATGTAGATGTGGTCTACCTAGACCTCAGCAAAGCCTTTGACACAGTCCCCCACAGCATCCTCCTGGAGAAGCTGGCAGCCCATAGCTTGGACAGGTACACCCTCCACTGGGTTAAAAACTGGCTGGATGATTGGGCACAGAGAGTGGGTTGTGAATGGTGCCATGCCCAGCAGTGTCCCCTGGGTTCAATACTGGGCCCAGTTCTATTCAACATCTTTACTGATGACCTGGATGAAGGGATCAAGTCTACCCTTACTAAGTCTGCAGATGACACTAAGTTGGCAGAGTGTGTTGACCTGCTTGAGGGCAGGGAGATGCTGCAGAGGGACCCCAACAAGCTGAGTCGATGGGCTGAGGCCAATGGAATGAGGTTCGTCAAGACCAAGTGCAGGGTCCTGAACTTTGGCCTCAGTAACACCATGCAGTGCTACAGACTGAGGGATGCTGGAGAGTGGACAGACAGAGAGGGACTTGGGAATATTGTTTGATATAACCAGCTGAATACAAGTCAGCAGTGTGCCCAGGTGGCACAGAAGGCCAATGGGATCTTGTTTTGATTCCTTGTCTTGTATCAAGAATAGCATGGCCAGCAGGTCTAGGGATGTGATTCTCCCTCTGTACTTGGTTGGCACTGGTGAGACCTCACCTGGAGTACTGTGTGCAGTTCTGGGCCCTGCACTTCAAGAAAGACATTGAGGTGCTGGAGCAGGTCCAGAGGAGAGCGACAACACTGGTAAAGGGACTAGAGGGAAAGTCTTATGAGGAGAGACTGAGGGAGCTGGCGCTGTTCAGCTCAAAAAAGAGGAGACTCGGGGGGGACCCCATCACTCTCTACAACTACCTGAAAGGAAGCTGTAGGCAGGTGGGGGGGGTCGGGTTCTTATCCCAGGCAACCAGTGACAGAACAAGAGGCCATGGCCTGAAGCTGCACCAGGGAAGGTTTAGGTTGGACATTAGGAAGCACTTCCTTACGGAAAGGGTCATTAGACACTGAAATGGCCTGCCCAGGGAGGTGGTGGAATCGCCATCCCTCGTGGTGTTTAAGGAAAGATTGGATGTGGCACTGAGTGACATGGTCTAGCTGGACTTGATGATGCCTCAATAATTCTGTAACTCCCATGCAAGGAAAACTGTATTGTCTTGCAGATGTTTTATCAGTGCAACAATCTGCTCAAGGCAAGTCAGCAGTACCCTCGTATTATTATACCTACAGGTATAATCTTGCTATTAATGTTAGGTTTGACTCATGAACTTCCTGAAGCCTTCATAAACCAAAGGTACTCAAAGTTTTAGTCTAGAACTACAGTTAGTAAAAAAAAAAAACAAACCACAAAAACCAATACAACAACAATAAAACCACAAACAACAAACACAATCCAAGAAGCAAATGCTATTGCTAAATATATCCTATTATCCTCTAGCTTCTACAGAAAAAAAAATTAACAGGAACAAGCTTTAGTGAAAGGCTTACTAGCTCTCCAGCTGCAAACATTGTGAGGCATCCCTATTGGAGTTTTACTATGTATCCTCCATGGAAACCATTGCATTTCTTCTCTTGGTTTTGCAACATGTGTACTGTTCCTTCACTTACCAAAGACCAACTTCAAACATTAGTTAAAATGATTTAGCACTCAACATTAGCAAGCCAGCCTTACCTAGTGACGACTCACAATGTAAGGTCAGTTAAGTAAATCTGAGCTTTTTCACAACCACTGTCTGTGAGAGCTCAATCTGTAACAAGTCTCTCTTTAAGCAGTTCCATATCACATTAGCCCAAGGAGTTATACGATAGAGGGATTTCACAACATTACCTTAAATGCCCAAGCTACAGACAAGTTGCTCCAGTGTGCAAAATTACCTAGAATTTTATCCTACATGCCCATTTTTTAATTGTAATTTTATTTCTGAGCTGACATTGTGCATAGAATCCCATCTGGTGCAATCCCCTCTGTTTTCTCATGCAGTTTTCCACATTACTTTTCACACCTGCTTCTAAGGAAGCAAGATCCCAGCTCCTTGCACTATCTGAGATTTTTATTTTTTTCCTTTCAGTATGTGCTCTCTTTTACTAAACTGTAACAACAACAAAGGGGACATTTAATTCTGTTCCTGGTAAATTCAATCTCTGAACATTTTCCAGTAGTAACAGGCTTGAGGTGGACTTATGCACAAAAGTAGGAGGTGGATTTACCCTTCAAAGACTTCTATGAGAAAGAATCAGGGAGCAGCAGAGCAACAGAACAAGCTAATTTAACAGCTGTCAAAAGGAGAGATCTCGTCTTGCATTAACACTCACTGGCTCTGTAATAAGTCAGAGCAAGGAGTTGAAGAAAGCTATTCACCCTGTCTCCCATCAGCACATCTTTAATCTCTGAGCTATCAGTTAGATGGGCTTATATATATTGCTGAATTGCACTCAACACTACAAAGCAGGCCACACAGGTCCAGCTTGAAAAGGACAAAAGTGAAAAACCTTCAAAATACAAAGAGGAGCAAAAGTCAGTCTCTCTGGGAAATTTCTGGAGGCACAGTGGCTACATGTTCTCACGCTCCTAGAACTTGCTTGGTCTGAAGCTTCATTTTCCAGTAAATTCATTATAGGTAATTTAAGTTTCTAACAAATTAAAGTCAAACTCACCATTCTCAGCAGTGAATCAAGAACCTTTCTCTGCATCCAGGCTCTTTTGCTCACCTTACACTGAAACTGGCAAGTCTGCTCTGGCTAATCAAAACAGCACGGGAAGGAGGTGGTGAGAGATTTCATTCCAAGCTGAGAACTGCTTGTTGTGTGTTTCTGCAGCACCAGACTGAAGTCATTTAAACAAGAAAAAACACGTTCAACAACACTGTTTCAGGTTTGCTCCATCTAGGTTTCCTGCCTTCCTTGCCTTTTGGCTCCCTGCCCTACAAATCAGATCATTATGGTCACCAGTCTTAAACACTAATGCCTACCTTTATAAAGTATAACCTCCAAGTACTTTTATCAACTTTTTTAGACTTCTAACTTGAAAATAACAATTTCAGCAAAATATAAATCCTTGTGCATAAAGGCTGAGGCTAAGAAACTAAAATAACACCAATCAAGATTAGTCATAGCAAGATTTCTAACAACTACTTAATCATAGCTGTGTCCACCCACCATTACATAAATGAAACTAGTAACATTCGACTGCCATTAAAAATATGGCCTACAGAAATCTGGCATTTTAACCACTAAACAGTAGGAAGACGACATACAAAAGGCAGCACCATGTTCCTTACTGCTTCCAGGTACCACCCAGGTGTATTTATAACACCACACATGTACCAATTCCTGAAAACAAAATGTCATCTCTTTCCTGGCCTTCTTTACACCAGGTTTTATGGAGTTTTCTCAGTGTGTTAGAGCTCCTTGGAGACACATGACACAGCAGGCACTGAAAATTACATTGGAGGACCTGTACCAGCATGTCTTCCACTCTATAGGCACCAGAGCTGCACAAATGATTCAGAATCTCTTGGTTTCCTATAACTAAAAACTATTTGTGAGAATTTAGCTGCCACTGTAGTGGAGAACATGCTGTCATGGTAATGGAAACCAGCTGAAGTACTTGCTGGTTTAAATCTGGAAACACTGAGATCTGTAAACAGGCGGTAGGCTTCATAAAAAGCTCTGATTATAGAACTTACTTCTTTCTCTGTGCCACATGAATTATCTCCCTAGTGGACAAGATACACATCAGCCTAGGTCTTAACTCAAGCATTAAACGGTAGCTGAGATTTCTCTAGTATCATCCTCAGATCAAAAGTTCTGTAGGTATGTTTAGTTACATACAGCTCTGCCAGGTAAGCTGCTTTTACTTTCTATGACACACCCTCTCCCAAACTTGCTGTTCAGTACCTACCATGCCACATTTTTTTTAACTTTAAAAATTCAGTAACAGAAGTTACTAAATTTCAAGTTACTGTACTTTCTACAGATCACACTGGAGGAACCCAGGGTGCTCAGCATCTTAAACACTGCACTACACTCCTTAAGAGCCAATTACTCCCAAAAGCTATCAAATCAGAGACAGCATGGCTTTAGCAGATAAGGCTTACTTCACTGCTCTTGTTCTTATAATATTTTTACAATTTAAAAATGCCTACAAAAGAACAGTAAGTTTGACCATTTCTGATCCATTTAGTAATCACTTCTCCAAAATGCAGAGCTTCCCCTAGTTCATCATCATTGGAGATTTCAAACAGCTGCCTTTTCAGAGTGAAAACAAGAGCTGCTAAAAATAACATACACCAGTGCTTTTTCTCAAGTGTCAATCAACAGCAATTCCTGCAGTTACTCAAGTGCTCTTTATCTGTCCTGCACATTCCTACTGCTCTGTATCATTCAGAAGTCAATGCAACAGTTGCCATTTTTCTCCAATCAATCCTCACAGTGATGAAAAAGAGAGGCAAAATAGCAAAACAAGCATACCTGTCATGTTTTTCTAGTCAAATTAGTTATCTAAACAGATACTAAAGCCAAAACTCTTAAGAAGAAACATGACATACAAGAATCAGTCCACTTAGTTACAAATTTAAAAAATAATCACCACACAAGCAGCACTGCACCTTTGTTTATTTTGTTCCTAGCAGATCTTTGTAAAGAGTACATACAATACTTAAGCCCTGTATTACATAAGCACATCTTTACCTTGTATTGTTTTACAGAAACACTACAGCTTTAGTCTTATCTAAGCCAAACTTTGAACATTTCCTAGAATATCTGTAATGATTGTACTTTTGAAGCAGCCACAAAGAAACACAAATAGGTATTTTTTTAGATCACTGAATCAGAATGATACAAAGCTACCAAAAATAAGCAACACTACCTGAAGGGAACCTTAAGAGATAATTGTTTTGAACAATTTGGTTTTAATTTGTTTTAAGGAGGAAGGAAAACAAATTCAGCTACTTTATTTTGTTCACAGACTATGTACAAAACTGAGGTGGAATTTCATCACTTTCCAATAAAAAGAGCAATAAACATGTTAGATTTATGAAAAGAACTGTTTTGCAGAATGAATTACTGGACATGATACAGTTTGTGCTGATTTCTCACACATCTAGTGAGAACTAGATGAAGTAGACTGAGCTTTTTTTTCCCCCCACCTAAATATGATGCACCGCATTTATTCATAGTGTTGACAGATATCACAGTTCAGGTGAATTAAAAGTTTATATAACAGAAAGGCAAATTTGTTGAGTTTAAAGACAATGTAAGAGTAACCATGGACTGTTCTCTTTATTATCTACCATAGAAGAATTACATTACTATGAGAAGTCTTCATTTGTCAAGATACAACTTACACCTTCATATTGCTCAAAATCTTAGCAAGTCAACACAAATATGCTACACCAAATAAATTTATCTTTCAGCCATTCTTAGCTGCCTTTAAATCATTTTACATCTTAAAAAAAAACAAAGAACACAACAAACTGTGATACCATTTATCATTGTCCCACACTAGAATTCTTGGTTTTCCTATTAAAAAAAAAAAAAAAAAAAAAAGGAAAAAACCCACAACAAACTCTCTAACTGCCTACATCTAGTTTTCCATCTGACCTGTGATGTTCCTGAGCTCTGACATCCACCCAGAGAAAGAAAGTCTCCGAGTTGATGGAAACAACATAATAAAGAATATTCGAAAGTAGCAAACACACAAATTCTTTCTCCACCACAATTCCAGCATTCCTCACACTGAAATCTAAGAACTAAACTTAAGAGTTAACTCGATTCTAAAAAGCATCCTCAAGTCGTTTCACTTATAAGTAATACCATATTGGAATGTTGTAGGTGTAACAGTTCTTTACAGACAATAATGGTTTGTACTTCAAGTGCTTTATCAGTCTCCTTCAGATAGGACCCTTACAAGACTAAACATATACATGTAGAAAAAAGTCACTACTAACAAGCATTTATGATCTGCTTAAGAGTTTAGCATATTTCACTTAGTTTTATTGCAAGAATGGATGTCAAAAATCAAGCTATGAACAGTAATAATTTGTTATTTTCCTAACAAATATTTTAAATCAGTGGTTTTTTTACGTATAATTAAGAGCGCTGCAAAATATATATATTTTTAGTACACTTGGATTACTTCGTTGAGTCTAGCGATACACGCACCACGAAGGAGAGAGGTCCAGGGTGAGCCGGGAGATGCGGCCCACCCCTGCCAGAACACACCCGGAGCGCACACCCTCCTGTACCACGGCAGGCGAAAGCCACTTCTGTCAGCACCAGTATGAATTACTCAGCCACCGCTACAGCACCTACCCCCGGAGCACCTTCCCCAGCAGCGATCCAGGCTGGGGGAGGAAGCCAGCACCGGAGACACCCACCGCTTACTAAAACCCTGCAGAAACCTCTCTCTCCCGCTCCCCTGGCAGCCACCATTTGCTCGCAGCAGTCATCGCCTTGCCCCACGCTTCTCTCCCCTCCCCCGCCACCAGCAGGAAGCCGAAGCCGCCACCCACCCACGGCCTCGGAGCGGACACCCCCGGCCCCGGCCAGCCCCCACACCCCCTCAGGGGCGGCAGGGCCGCGCCCGGCCCCGCGGCGAGAGCGCCCACAACTTGTAGCGGGGCGCGGGTGGCCCGCGCCGCTCGCCCCCGCCCCCCGTCCGGGTCCGGCAGAGCTCCTCACGGCGAGGGCCCGAACGAGGAGCCTCCCCAGACTTACCCGTCGCCCACCACCACACACTTGATGGCCTGCATCGGGGCTGCGCCGCGGCGGAGGGTCCTGCTGCTGGGCGGGGCGGGGAGGGCCGCACAAGAAGGGAGCCGGCGGCAGTCTCCGCACCAGGTCGCGGCCGCCTCCGCCCTGTGCTCGGGAGCGGGGACGAAGCAGCGGCCACCACCCAAAGCGGGGAGAGGGAGGACTGCGGGGAAACAGGAAGCGGCCGCTCCACTCACATCCGGCCGGGCTGCTCTCGGCCCCCACGGCCCCGCCTTCGGGCCCGCTCGGCAACACCCCGCCCTCACAGGGAGCTGCCGCTTCGGGCCTCTTCGGGTAGACGGCGCGCGGCTCTGAGAGGTCTTCGGGAGTGCTCGTGTTTCTCCGTCGCGCCGGGAAGACCTTCGGGCGCGCTCGGCAGCGCTTACCCCCGAGCAGGAGGGGCCGCCATGCTTGTGCTACTAACCCAGTCAGGGAGTTGGGGGGGAGCTTCCCTCCGGCTTGGGACCAGGGAGGCCCTCAGGGTGGTCCCTTTATTTTTTGATTTAATCAGTCAGAGTCTCAGTGAAATGCGGTGCCGTGCGCTGGCACTGCTGAGACAAGCAGGCCGCCTTGTGCTGTGGAGCAGGGCTGGTAGCAGTACACAGGCTGCAGGAGGAGCAGGGAGGCCACGCCGCGGTCTCCAGCCAGCACCCGACATGGACACAAGTCAAGGCATCAACCCACACCAGGCTGGTCCACCACCTCACTGATGACAGATGACCTGGCAGCCACACTGTTATGTCATGGTAAACCCTTTCACACAAAAAACGGTTCTCTGATGCCATTTTGGATCCTGTCTTTCACTCCCAACGCAGACTAGCACTTGTCTGCCATCACACACCGATTTAATTCTTTGCATCTCCTGATACATGTTCATGTGAAATTACACTTGCTTTACAGATTGACCGAGCATGTGTAACTCAAGTTATCAGAGACAACTAAGAACATTCCTGATGTACTCCTGATGTGGGTAGATGCCCACTTTCCCCAGGCAGCCACCTGCCATCGGACAGTCCCTCTCAGTCAGTGTGGCAGCACAGCGAGGAGCCAGAACAATTCCCTTCAAGAGTGGATCCTTATGCTGTCCTCTCTCCTCCTGATATACTATGACATAAATAAACTGCAGGTAAGTTCTGGACCAACACAGTTCTAGTTCCAGACAGTACACAGTTCATCTTCACAGGAAGAGACAACCCAGGGACTGTAAAGCTACACAGAGCCTTGGGTTTCTTTCCAATGTAAAACAGTTACTTTCACAAACTACTGAAGTGAAAGTCAAGCAGAGCATGTCCAGTGGTCCCAGGAGTCTTTTAATTTCTGTAATTAGTTCTTGACATAATTTTACTTGGCAGAGAAGCTTCTGGTTGGATTCATGCATAGACCACTATTCCCTTTGCTTGCATTGCCATCCTTTCCTCAAAGAAAGTGGAGAAAGGGCCCAGGCTCATGCTACTTCTGCAAAGTGCTGATGAATTCACTGAAATCTATGTAGTGTACTATCATGGGTGTTTTTCCATTGATTTGATCGCCTATTAATTTCAGAACATTTCTAAATAATTTTGATATCACACAATGCAACCTCGTAAGTGGACAGAGCATTCCATGATTCTGTCTTCCATTTTTTTTCACTAAACAAAGATAAATCTCTGATATTTCATGTCAGTGAGGAAAATATTAGAGCTATCGCTGTGAACTAAAGGGCTATTTTTGCTACACTTGTATGTCCATGGTCCCTCATACAGACTGAAGCTGAAATGACTTGTCATTTAAGCCAAGAGTCTTCTGCTGTCAATGACCTGGCAACTGTTCTCTACCCAGGAGCTGGGAGCTGCAGAAGAGAGGTGTGGGCAGTATCTCAGTGCTCCTGCTGTTCTTGGCTGCCACAACAGCTTTTGGGGCCTTTTTCATACTGCACAGAAATAGAGCAGACAGGAAGACTGTCTAATTTATGTCATGGTCCTGGGGAGACCCAGAACCCAGAAAGATTTAAGGATAAAATTTAAGATTAATGTATAAATACTTCTGATTTTCCCAGCACCTACCTATTCTTCCACTGTTTTGATGTTTGATTGTTGTTTTGTTTTTCTATCCAGTGTAAAACAGATTATGAGGGGTTTTTACATGAAAAGGAGGTACAACTAAATTTACTATATTATTACAAAATAGCATAAAAAAACCAAGGCTGATGGTATAATAGAGAAAATACATTAGCACAAACTGTTTTATGATTGTGAGACAATCATGAAGCAAGCAATATCTTTTTAGATATGTTCTTTACAGTGCTCCTCCACCCTATTCATGTGGCATCAACTGTTTTGCATTGTAAAAATAATACTTAAGTTAAAACACAGAGTATGCTCTGAATATGTTTTAAATGGACAATATATGCAATTGAGTATTTAATTGATGACATTAGAAAAGGTGTAGATAAATATTTGCTTTTAGTCATTAAAAACAGTATTACAGTTTGGATAGATGATGATGGTTACAGATTTAAATCTTTTTTTCCTCATATATTATAAATGAGCCTTTTGGAAGTGTTCAAATTTTTCAATTTGAAATCCTGTTGATATCTTTCTTAAGGTATCTTTCCTTACTTGCCCTGGAAGACAAACTGTTACTTGTGTATATGGTCCTTCAAATACATTATATGTTAATTACTATTACATTTTACTATATTTCAGCTATATTTTATTTTAGTCTTACATGTAGTGTATTTGTTCTTAAAGATAAACTAATTACTTACATGGTGCTACAAATGCTTATCACTCTTTGTAGGCATGGTTCTTTTTTTTCCTCCTGAGAATGAGAGACAGACACAAGGGAACATTCTGAAACATTAGATTTAGCAAAAGAAAAGAAACTTAGAAAACAGTACAAAAGACAGGGCAAAAGAGAAGATAATAACAAACAGAATAATAGAAAAATTATCAGTTTGATAGATATGCTGCAGTGCTAAGTTGTATATAGAATAGCTACAAATGCACTACACACAGGAGTATGTAAAGAAAAAGAATGTGTCAGTAACAACAGCCAATTATGAATCTTTCCATAATTCTGATATGACCATGAATCATAAAGCTGAGGCTTAGATCAGTCCTAATATTGTTCCACAAACTATCACCTTATCTGTTCTCTCATCCATAACAATTGTTGTTGAAAGTATATTTTTTTTTTTTTAGACATTGAGAGGAATTAATTATCTACACTTGTTTCAGATAGTGTCTGAATGTGTGTGCTGTGCATGTGCTGGCACTGAAGGAGGATTATTCTCCTTTGTGGATGGGGAGTGGCAGGGTAATCATGCTGATGCAATGCTGGAAAGTTCTGCTCACCATGACACAGACCATCAGCATTACAGAGACAATAATTATTTGCACTTTTATAGTATCTTTCATCCCAAACTATTACTGTGTTCTCTAGCATGTTAGTTCATTTATAAAGCCACATAGAAAGAAGTACAGAAGTACCAGTATACACACTGTATATACCAGGAAACACTCCAGTGAAGCAGACAGAACACCTAAGAGTGATTCATAGATGTATATATTCTCTTACTCCTGGATGACACTTCCTGCTGACACCAGTTCTGTTTGGTTGCTTTCAGAACATGCTAAAAAAGCCAGGCCAAAAATAAAGTCTGTCCTTACTGACAGCATAAAAACTGTTGTGGGGGCAAAAAGCTGTAATGGTAATTCACAGCCTCCAGAAACTAGGGGTTGGGCTGAAGTGCAAAAGCCAATTTTATGAGAAGCAAAGGTATATCACAAAGTATCAGAGGGTGGATTAAGGTTTTCAGCATATTACACTCTTCTCTCTTTACATATTTAAAATCATATTAAAATCAGGAGTATAAAAACCTCACCCAAAACAACTGAAGAGAGGTTTCTCTTAGTGGATAAAAGCAGGTTTTCCAGGTGCTGAAAGAACTGTCTTTTAAAATTGTACTTAAGGCTTGATTTTATCCTGTTTTGAGTTGGTGGTAAAGTATTAGGGATCTAGTAACTGATAGCAAGAAATCTTAATGCACAGCACAGTTCGACAAGTGGTGTTACCTGCCTGTCACTGTTATGGCCTGTCACTCATTGAGCCCCTCTGCCTGCCCACTGTCAATTCAGGGCAGCAGTGCTTATTCATACTGTTTGGAGAGCAGCTGACACTTGAAGATTCACACCTAACAGCTGCCTGAGATTCTGAAGTTTTTTGCTTAATGACTTTTGAATTATTTAGTGGCATGTCCTCGTCAAGCTAACAGAGCAAACCTTTTTAATAGGGAAAGTGATGCTGTTGCTGCAGAGGGAATTCAGAATGTTTTCACTGAAGTTGGGGAGATATCATGACATAAAATTCACACTAGAATAGAATATATTATCCACAAGTAATGATCCGCAGTTTCTAGATATTCCAGGCAGGCATTTTGCATTATTAGTTTCTTGAGTGTTGAAAAAGCCCATGTACTAGCACATGAATGTGTGCTTGTCAAATACAGTCCTCAGTCTGCTCTAGAGGAACCAAAGACAGCAATAAAAAAGGAACAACAACTTTTAAATGCCAGCATTTTCTCCCTCAGAGAGAGTTAAAGATTAAAGGAGCATAAAAAGAAAATGATAATATATAGATCTCTACACTGATAATAAATCATTGTAAAATAAAGACATCACATTAATGTGATATTAGGATAGATTATTTATCTGGTATATGTATGCAACAGAAACAAGCCCTGTATTTTTGTTAGGTAGCTTCTGAGAAATATGTCTTCTGTCAAGAATTTCAGTTATAAAAACCACATAAGACTTTGCATTCACCTATGTCTACCCTCAGGCTTAGCAAGCACTAACAGACTGTGCTTACTACAGTGAGAACTGTTGTTGAAAGCAGTTGGACTATATACAGTAATCCCTGTATATGGCTGTAAGCTTTTTGGAATAGAGACATCATTATATATTTATAAACAAGGACCTAAGACTTCTCTGTGCCACTTCTGTGTTTTTTTATCACTGTAACTCCCTCAGCAGAAATGCAGGAATAAGCCTTTTTATAACTGTAAAGCATCACACATCCCCTGAGGAGGCACTGCTGAAGTACACAGATGTGCAAGCTGCAAGTTCCCCTCAACTTCTATCTTAGTATCAAGCACTTAACAGAAATGAGTCTTAAATCTTAAAAAAAAGGATAGAAGTTTAACCATTCCATAAACCCATTCAATACTACTAGTTTTACTGTCTTCCACCATCCAATAATTTTCACATGAATAAAGAATGAAGGTACAAGTTTTGTCCTGGCCACTTGATTTGCTTAGAAAGATTTAGTGTTTCTTTTGCTCCAGGCTTGCAGACATGCTTATGGACTTTAATGGAGCTAGGACATAAAAGGAACAAGTCTTCTGTGGTCAGATTGCCTGAGGTCAGAGCTGTAAGGAGACTACTTCCCTCTGTCATGCTGCACGGCTGTGACTCACATCTCAGCTAACAGCTTCTCTTGGACTAAAAAGCAAGACAGTAATCAGACAGCTTCAAAAAACACATTAGATCAAAGACAGAAATTATATTCAGTGGTTCCCTGTATAGCACGGTCAGCATTTGGAACAGAAATGTCCATTTATTATAGAAATAAGACAATTGTCAGAAAGTGTTGCTACATTCTGGAATCTATTCCTCACTGGAACCACTTGTAGAAATGCTGATTTATTTAAATTCCAAGTATTCATGGTTTATCCGTGTTGTCACTAGTTCTTACAGAGAGCACCAGAGGCCTGATCATGAGCATAAGAATTGTTCTGTCACACTCCAGAGCAAAGAGAGGTCTCGTCCCAAAAGGGGACTGTCTTAAACAGAGGGCAGACAGGTAAGAGTTAATGGGGGAATGCAGTTAGATAATATTAGTCTATGTGGTAGGCACATCAAGGGCCTAATTTTTAATTATTTTGGACATAAAGTAACAATATATGGAATCTGCACAAAGATATGCAAGACTGCTTCTAAATATAATGGATATACCTTGAGAAAGCTTAAGAGGACATTTTGAAAATGTAACAAGTCCATAATATTGACTAACAATGTCTTTATCTTTGAATAGAGGAATACTTTAATACCTGAGAAGAAATGTAAATAAAATGAAATAAAGCGAGAAAGGTCTCAAAAAGACAAGGGTGTGCTTGTCTGATGCAACAGAGAAAGACAAGTCAGGCTTAAGATACAAAAATGGGATGATGACAATAAAGTGATGGAAAATTATCTCTGCAGCCATCAGCTACAAATTGCATGTCAATAGTTTTAAACCACTGCATAGTATTCAGTGTTTTAGCTAAATTGGAAATGATTTTACCACCATGACAAAGCTGAAATCAAAACAGGAAGTGTGGGATGGTTCTGAGGTTTAGCTTCACTGTCAAAATAGTTGGCTAATTTCCAAATTTTGATGTGACAAAATCTGATAAATCTCTTCAACTGGTATTCAGTTGCATTATCCACCACTTTCTTTGCTGGAAAATTAAAGAGTGTTTCATCAATCTCACTATTTAATTAATCAGATCCTATTCAATACTGATGCTAACTTGTTATTGTGACATAATTAATTATTGATATTATATTATTATAGTTAGTAATGATATTGCTTATTTTAGTTCGAAAAGTAATTTACAGTCAGTCAAAATTTAAAAATTGATACTGTCACATCTGTTTCAATGTGCAACATGAGCCAGAACTAATGATAATCTGGCAGATATAAAAGTTAATCAGCTTCCTGATTTAACCTCTGTGTATCACATTGCATTCCAGCTCACTCATGGAAAGCTGCTGAATGTCCTGTGGCAGATCAATTATATTCATGCTTAGTTATTGAGAAGTTAATGAAGAAGGAAATGAAGATTATAGGAAATTTTAATTACCTTGGAATTCAAATGTAAGGCCTTGACACACTCAGTTCCTGTGTCTGCAGTACCTCCAGTACTAATAGAGTGATCACAAACTTGAGATGAGGGAGATGAGGAGGAAAAAATATACCCCACTGTCTTCACAAAGCAGATGTGATGAGCTGACACAAGGGGGGTTGGGAGCATCACACAGCAGCCAAAACCACTGCTGTGTTGGGTTCTTCTGCTTTGCAGAAGCACTGTACCTGTCTTTGGAAAACTGACAGATTAAGACACAGTGGAACTGAAAAGTGTTACATGAATTTAATGGATAATATACATAACTTCTGGTTCATGTTGGGGTTTTTTGTTTGTTTGTTTGTTTGGTGGTTTTTTATGTGTTTTTATTTTGTTGTTTGTTTTGTTTTGTTTTCCCCATAGCTTGCAGTAGTAATAACCTAAAGGATACTTTCTTAATGATCTCATGGGAAGAGTGAGAGCTGTTATTTCAAGTTCTCCAAAACTAAAACAGTGCAGATATGAAATCCTTTGAAATTTTCCCTTTCTTGGGAGAGTACAGGTAGGCTCAAGACAACCAGGCACATGGAAAGAATTAAATCATAGCCAGAGCAGTCCTGGTGTAAGAGGGGATCATTCATCTTTGATTAAAGAACTGAGAGAAATCTGTGGCCAGAGGGATCTGAAGAGCTTTGAATTTATGAGGATGCCCTGTGAAAAATGGACAAGTTCCTAAGAAAGTAGGTTTTAAGATACATTTCTTTGAGGACTTTTTAATCTGAATAAATAGTGTTTTCCTTTTTAAGAGTCAGAAGGATAAACTTAACTGTGAGACAACACTGAACTCTACACCCTGAAATTCAGTCAGATGTACTTAGAAGATGGCAATGACCCACAGCTCTCAGAAGCTGGAGAACTGAGTGCGAAGGAAGAAGATGAGGGATTGTCATGCTACGGAGCCACCTAAAGGCCCAAGATACAAATGCGTTCTTTCAAATCTGTTCAGAAGACAGATGGATTTAAAAATTGGTTAGAGACAGCTCTACTCATTGTTTTTGCCATTTAAAACCATGCTCTATCACTTCTGGCCCCAGGGCAACCACAGTACCTCCTCATTCCTAACACCGATAAGCTGCCCGTGTCCTTAGAACAGTCCCATTCCTGAGAGCACAAACTAATGCCCGTAATTCCCTTAGTTTCAGTTTCCAGACACAGAGTTTTCTGCTCTATTATCTATTACAGGATTACAGCCAAAGGGATGATTGCAGCTAAACCTGGGAAGGTGTCTTGTTTTGTTCTGAAATTATTTCACAGAATCACAGAATTTTAGGGATTGGAAGGGACCTAGAAGATCATCTAGTCTAAGCCCTCTGCTAGAGCAGGGTCATCTCATTCCTCTGTAAACTAATGATTCTGACAGTAAAACAGTATTTTACAAGGAGTTTAGATCAAGCTATTGATTTTCTTTCTGTTTTTACCGTTCTTCTAAGTTGATTGAATGGAAAGTGCATGGAATAGCTCGGGGGGGGGGTGGGGGGTGAAGAGCTATCTTTATAATATCTATTAATCTTTTGGGACATTTTTACTTGCAAAGAAAGTGTCACCATGAAAATTTTCTCAAAAAAGTTTCCTAGGAAATGTTTGCAAAATGATTTGGACATCTTAGATGTAACATGTACTTGAACAGTGCATTTTAAATTCAAAGTAACTTAAATATTGCCTTGAAAAGTATCTCCATGTGGAAGTAGCTGGCTTGCAGAACTTTCACCCGTGTAAACAACGCAATTACAGCTCCCTAAATCCCAGAAACCGCTATCAGTTTCCATGGCCCAGGAATTTTTTACTGATAAATTTACAGTGCAGAGACGCGGGGAGCCGAGGGGAGCCGAGGGGAGCCGAAGCGAGACAACGCGGCCGCTGCAACCCTCACCGCTTCCCGCCTCGCGCCGGCCACCACCTGCTACCCCGCCCATCTCCTGAGCGCATGCGCGAGGCCAGCGGAGCGCTCTCGCACGTCAGCGTACTTCAGCAGCACGGCGCGAGTCGTTCCGACGCACGACGTCAGCGTGACGTAGCGTGACGTGTCACGACGCGCGCGTCGCCGGCGGAAGGCTCCTCCCCGCTAAAGAAACGCCCCCCCGGCGCGAGCGGGGAGGGGGCGCCGGCCGCTGTGGGGCTCGGGCGGCGCGGCCCGGCCGCGGGCGGGGGTATATGGCGGCGGTTCTGGCCGCCCTGGCTGCCAGGCTTTCCCAGTCGGCCGCGGCCCGGTCCTACGGGGTGTTCTGCAAGGGACTGACCAGGACCCTCCTCATCTTCTTTGACCTGGCCTGGAAGCTCCGCATCAACTTCCCCTACCTCTACATCGTCGCCTCCATGATGCTTAACGTTCGGCTGCAGGTGGGCGGCGGCGGAGCGGGGCACTGGCGGGGCTTAGAGGGGGCTCCTGTCTGGCGTTTCAGGCCGGTGGCCCCGCCGAGGGGCAGCAGGGACCGCCTGTTCCCGGCCGCGGCGGCTCGGGAGCCGCTATCGCTTCCACTTGACTAGTAGAGCCCCACCGGCCCTTTCCCCTGCCCGGGACTGGGCTGGGGGGCGGCCGATGCGCTCCCTTGTGTCACCACAGGAAACGTCGCTTGGATTCTGCTTGGATGCAGTTGGTTCTGGAGACTTGCTTTTGCCGCTGTTGAGGTGTAAATGCCCCATTATGCTGCTGGCTCTGGATGTTGGCAACAGCTGTGACGCTCTTTTTTTCTGGCGTTACTAAGTTAGCTTAAAGACAGATGATAAATTGTGAATATGTGCGCTTCAGTAGTACACTCTTGACACCCTCTAAGGCGCTAAGAAAATAATTTTGTGTGTGTCCTGTCTTGAGCCTCTTTCTACAAAACATGAAAAAAGTTCTGACGTAAAAAGTATAAACTCTTGCTCTTTGTAGGGCTCAAGTTATATTGGTTTTGTGATGAAACGAAAGCTTTACTTTTAACTTAATTGGCACCAGAAGCAGGCTATGGAGTATTGCAGCAAACATCTATTGTAGCCAAAGATGGGACACTTTATTTTGCCTCGTAAACATAACTGTTATGAGAGTTTTGACATCTGGCTAGTGGCCGAGTGCTGAAAGACAAGTCTGCTTGCAAATTGTGATTTGTAAAAGGTAAGGTAAGTTGAAATGGGAAAAGGTCAAAATGTGGTGTCTCATATTTTTATTTTTGGGACTCGTCCTACAGTACTGAAGCTTGAAATTGAGCCACGCCGCCAGGAGTTGCACACATAGTTTAGTAACCTTGGGGGCTAAAAATGCCCTGCCTTGGCTTGTTATCTGTGTTGATATATAATAGTGCTCTTGTAACAACATCAGCTTGTCACTTGACCACAGTATAGCTAATACTCTCTGTGCTGGTGCAGCTAGTCTGACCAGTTCCTCTTGGGAAGCTGTGCACTGTTAATTTCCAATGTTCTGTGTCTGATTTCACCATGCATTTCTGTTTATGGGGAGATTAATATTGGCCTTTAATGTTAAACTTCTAATCTGTTACAGTGTGAAAATTTCTCTTGGTTACAGAAGATACCACTGTTATGGAGTGAATCTCTCCAGCTGCTCATTTGCTGACTCACTTTGATGCCTGTTACCAAAAGAGAATTTGTAGCAGATTAGCTGGAAACCACAGAAGGTTTATATCTGGGTCTACTCCCTACCTCTTTGTATGTGTTCAAGCAGCTTGTAGGGAGACTTGTCTGCTTGGAATACTGTTATTTGCTGCAGTTAGGTTATTCTTTTTATGGTAAAGATCTGTTTTATTTATTATATATATGTATATTGGGCACCAAGGAGCTGGGATACTAGTGTTGTAACCATCTGCATTCTTTCTCTTTAGGTCCATATTGAGATCCACTGACTTGTGGCTTGGTGTACTGCTTGCACTGTATGATGCAACTAGATTCAATCATACTCTTCTTCAAATTTAGCTTGTTGTGGAACAGTAAAAAGCTCTAGGACTATGAAGAAAGAAGACTTGAACCAAAACAGAGTATGTGACAGTGGCCCAGATGATCAGAAGGCAGCAGCTCACCTGACACACATCCATTCCACATTGAACAGTTCTCAGAATCATAGTAGCAGTTTACAAGAATTATTTTCTTTGAAAGCCAGGATTTGTTCTCTCTTTACTACTGTACCTCTGCCTTGTGTTGGCAAGGAAATGCTGCTGACTTTGGGTGAATCAGCAGGGAGGAACTCAAGTGCAGCTGCTCCTTGGAAGGATTCATTTAATCTGCATTTTTCTCCTGGGAAAGACAATCTTGATAGCATTTCTTACTGCATTAATAGTATTTCAGTAATGGACTGGCTGGAGAAAACTTGTAGTTTTGCTGGAGACTGTAGCTCATGCTGTCCAGGAGACAACTTTGTATGTTTTGCACACTTCTGGCTGGGAAATTTGCAGTATAATAAAACCCCACCATTTCTGGAATTAGAAATGAGCAGTAGCAAAGAGAAAGAATTGCAACTTGTATTTCTTAAAGAGTTGGAACTTGGTGAACTTCTTGATGTCTGTTCTGTTCCAGTTGCCTCACTGAATGAATATGTTATGAGACTCCTAATCAATCAGAAACCATGGTTTTCTCTGTGTTACTTAAACCTTATATCTTCAGAGCAATCACTTGGATACAAGCAAATACTTTCAAATATACAATATGTGACTAATAATTTTCACATCATACAGCTAGTAATTTCTGTGCTAGCTTTTGCACTGGTGGGTCTCTGGTATGCAGTAGAGAAGGTAACAAAGTACTAACATTTTAATAACTATTTTTAATGTTATTAGAAATTTACATAAGAGACAAGGATAAAGTTCCAGTTTTAGTGAGAAGTAGACAGCTAAAGTAAAATGTATACTTGTGTAATTGCCAGTAAAACTGGCTGTTGGAAGTATAGGGGTTTGTTTTTTTTTTGTCAGGAGTATCTGCATCTAAGTGGAAAGAACTTCTTAATCTCTTAAACTCTGGGACTTTTGCAGGTCTGCAGTTAACACTATAGTAGAACTCAATGGGATTGTCTAGCACAGATCCTTTGCTTTCTTTACGGTTTGTACTGGAGTGTTCTGGCTGCTATTTATGACCATTTCCAATGAAACTGTTTCCTTTAGAACTGATTTCCTGCTCTGAATCCAACAGTAATGTATCAGCTCTATCGAACACTTTGAACTGGAAAGCTGTTGGGAGAATGGTCTTCAGTACAGCATAATTCTCAGTAGTGTTTATTTTCAAGGATGGTACTGCTCTAATTTAAACCACATCTCATGAGCTTTACTGTGCTACAATAGGCACTGTAAACAATTTTCTAAAAGAATGCTTTCTTTCCTTGAAAAAATGATTGTTATCACTGAAGCACAGTAATAATTTCTGGGCCTGTTGACTCTGGGTATGGGACAGGCTTCTGACAACAAAATTTTGCAAAGAATGGAGTAAGACTGTTGGAATCAATAGAGCTGCTTGTGAATAAGAATTTGCAGGAGTGGGCTCCCATGGGCACTTAAATGGAGAAACTCATTGTTCAGTAGGTCAGAGTTTGAACTCAGTGTCCAAAATTCTCAGTGAGGATGTTGGGAGTTGGTGCAGGTTGTCTTAACATGCACTAGCAGCTTACCTAAAGAGGAAGGTATTGATATTTTGAGTTAGGATGTGTTCAGCTCACCCTTCACTGTGAGTCAAGTGATGACTTAGTGCAAAGTCATGACAGTGATTCACACATCAAGTATCCTTTTTGCTAGCTGTCTTAATTCACAAAGAGCTAAGTGAAGTTGTGTTTAGATTGAACTGAATTCACCTGGAAAGCCTGTGGAGTTTCTAATGTGGTGTTTCTTTGGGTGTTTGAACACTTGTGTGAAGAAGTCTTTGATGAAGATGAGATGTCAGGTATCAGTGTACAGGGGAGAAATGTGCAGAAAGTAAGATACAGTATTTTTTAATGTTAAATTATATGTTGTGTTTTTTATTATCCCCATTTCTTGGTTGTTCTGGATGCTAGAGACATGAAAAGCCATTTAATTTACAAAAATAACTTACTTTTTCCCTGGTGTGTACTTTGATTAATTATTTAACTTTTTGACCATGTGGTTACCTGTCAGAAAATTACCAAAACCCCCCAAAATAATAATGGATTTCATATTATAAGTGATTATTATGAACAGCAAGAGTTTCCTTAGCCCTGCAATTCATGCTGTTCACTCCTGCCTGCACTGCTACAGTTTGTCACCCTTGCAGTGGTATAAACATGAGTGCAGATTGATTGCTGAAGCCATGTGGATCTGAAACCCAAAACACCAGAAACAAAGACACTTCTGGAGAAGTCTGTGGTTTATTTGAGTTACGGTGTTAAGCTGTTGTCTGCATACAGCTTGACCCAAAAAACACTTGGCAGAACTGAGGGTAGAGGAATGAAGGTGGGGATGGGTTGGAGCCTGTTTAAAATGTCTTGGATGCTAAAGAAAAAATTGTACAACTGCAACTTAATCTCTAAAGTACCTATACAGGTAAAGAAATAGGTGGGTTTTTTTCTCTCTGAATGGGAGCTTTGAGGTTGTGGTTTTGTTGTGGTTTTTGTTTGGGTTTTTTTTTAGTTTGCATCCATAACTGAGTGCTAGAACTTCCTATATAAAAAAAATAAAAAATGATTTGGCACAGTGGTACCTGCAGTTGTTACTGAGACCTTGTCTGTTCAGCTGAATGGCTTGGCCTGGAAGATTCTCTGCTCTGCTGTACATCATTTGGGAACCACATATTTAGTTCACATACAACAAAAACTTGTAGGCCATATTGTCAGGTTAATAGGCAAAAGAAGTAGCTAAAGGCATAAAAGTATTAATCCCGTTTTTAACACTCCTTCACGGTGATTTTAAAGGGAGGGGGAAAAAAAAGGCAGATGGGGGAATCAAAACATGAGAAACGACCTGTAGATTAGAATTGAAATGTGTGTGCAATGGGGTGCCAAATATTGACTTGATTACAAGCCTATGCAGGAGAGAATCTTGGAATGCTGAATCATCTATCACAGTCCAGCTATACAGTACTGTTCTAAGCAAAATTTGCTTTTGGTGAGTCACCTTCTCACTCAGTGATCACTTACTACACTATCATTTTCAATATAAATGCAATATAGCTAAGCAGAATGATATTTTTGGTATATGTATATGGAACGTAAGAGACAAGAGTGTGTCTTAATTGAATTGACTTAATCAATTTTAAGATAGTTTATGTACTTTGCCTTGGTTTTTACTGTTTAAAACCTAAAAAGGTAACTTTTTAACTTGGAACATTCCTTCTAAAATTTAAATAAAGGATAGTTTGGTATGTTAAAAATCTCATGTAATATACTACACTTTAAGCTGAAGGAGGCCATAAACAGAAAGATCTGTTCTTGCCCTAACAGGACTGTGTGACCAGTGGTGACAATGCTCGAATGGCTTTTGCTGCCTAAGGGGAGATAGTGAATCATGAGGATGTCAATCCTTTGAAACTATATACAAATCAAACATTCTATGGTTTAGGCCACTGTTCTTTTCCTACAGGTGTTTTGATACAAACTCATCTCCACAGATGTAAGGTGTCTCAGCCAAGAACCACGCTGCGGGAGTTTCATGGCTTCAGTAAGTCAGATGTTGAAAGCTCTTCTGACTAAAAGTGCTCTTGGGGCCGAGACTCTTTGGTGATTATTATAGCAGAGAAGATTTTTTTTAGTACGGGTAAGGGACCTTTATGCTAAACCAAAAGCTGTTTTCTTATGTCAGTTCCTCTCTCATTTTGCTATTCTGTTGTTGTTGGAAAGAGGTATTTCTAAACAAAAAGTCAGGGTTCTCCTAAACAACTCATGCTTTCTAAAGTTTCATTGATCAGCGTCCAGATCCTTCCTGAACTACAGAGCAGAGAGTTCTACTTCTGTCATTAGAAAACAAATAAAGAAAATATTCAGTATTTATAGAATTGCCTAGTAGTTTCCCATAAATGTACACTTGAGTGGAAGTTTACTATATGGTGAACTGCCCTGAAACAAAAAAAAAAAACCAAACCCATCAAACTTTTAAATGTGTATGCACAGAGTTCTGCATGTAGATTAAAAAGTGGTTTATCACAGTATGAAGTCAGAATGCTTATACAAATGCTTATTTACTTCCTGACACTTTAGTTAAAATGCAGTGGAGATGGTTGTGTACTGCTCAGTATAGTGAGCTAATGCAGTCTTGGAAATCACGTGTGCATCATCATGAACCATGAGACAATTTTAATCTATAGATTTTATTTATTTTTTTTTTAGCCATTTGCTTTTTCAGCCTTGGGTTGGTTTGATGTGGTTGTTTGGTGTGTTTTGTAGGGTTTTTTTGTGGGTGTTGATAGTTTATTGTTTGGGTGTGTTTTTTAATTTCGGGTTTGGTGTTTTTTAGGAATATAAAAACTGCACTTTCTGAAACTTTGCCAAACTTTGCTTTCTTTATCTTTTTCCCTTGCCCCTCCTAGTAGGTATATAAATGTAATTTTTTGAAGAAGCAGACCTGTATATACTTGCATAATTTATCATCTTATTGTGAAGTTGTTCCTTTTGTTTTATGGCTTGGTCTTACTATATTTTCCTTCTCTCATTGTCATACCTCAGTGTAAGCTGATAATTCAGTTCCATTTCAAAACCATGCTCCTGTAATTAATTCTGCATAACAAATTGTCGAACTGTGTAGCATCCACAGCCTGTCATTAGGGTGTATGTGACAGACTGTGTGGTCAGTGTGACATATTTCTGCTTTTTCCCTTAAAAACAGCTGTTTTGGTTAAAACTTAATATTTAATCTGAATTTGTAATACCTCAGCTGAGAATTGCAGCTAGAATTTTTGGCTTATGAGATACACTGAGGTCAAAACTAAGGAATGGTTTTGATTCAGCACTTGAGGTTATTACCATAACTTTCTGAAAAATTTACATGAATAATCCTAATCTTTTGAAACTTTTTTCCCCTCTAAATGCAAAGAATAAAATGTGTTCTAACACTTTTTTTCTGTGATACACAATCAATAGCTGGAGACAAAATACTTCTGAAGATAGAGAAAAATATTTAATCTTTCAATATCTCAGAATACAAAGGCTCTAATCCTCAAGGGAGAGCAGCATTCAAAAGAATTGTCAAATAAACATGTTCCTATGAAAATACTGGTGTTTGTGATCAGCTCACATACTTACTGACTCATAGATGTCAATCTGCTGACAGTGTGAAAACAGTAATAATATGGAAGTGCTAGGATAATGCTGTTCTCTACACCCTGCACTAAGTAAATCCTATTGGTGTGTCCTTTGAAATTAATCCTGTATTGCATTCCAGAATCTCAGATTATTTTAGCCTTCTTGCAATTGATGATAACAAGACCTAGTAGATGGTAATTTCATTGCTAATGATAAAATTTGAAAGATAAAACCCTTTAGAAAATTGTCTGAGGGACAGCCAGAAAGAAAATCTGCCTTTGAAAAGATCCAGTTTATTTCTATGATCTTAATATATTTATAGTCTGTTTTGCAAGTCTTTTCATCTTTGTAAAATCTGTATTAACCTGATAGCAAAAAATGGTTAAAATGCAAACTTGTAAAAGTGTCAGTGTTCTTTAATTTTTTGTTTGTAGTCAGTGTTACCTATTATCAAATATAAAAATACCTAGATGTAAGTTAAGCTTTTAGTTTTAAAAGTAGGTAAATCTACATCGCTTGATACATCACTTGAGGTTGAACGTTCCATGAACTTTCTTGAAAATGGGCTCTGCTACCTGCTGGTGACTGACACTGATTTTCAGTGCTGACAATACTTCCTGTAAACTGTGATGTTATCCATGCAGAACAATTTTAGTCTATGGCCATGGTCTTTGGCTTTAATTTTTATTTTTTTTTAATTGCAACGTGGGAGATGCAGAAGGCTGGCACAGACCATTTCTGTTTGTTCCAGAGAAAGATGTTTACAACTTTATGTATTTTAGAAATTTATTATAACACTTTTTCACTTGTGAGATGAGTTTCCATAGTAAACTTGAAATCTATTGTCCTGATTAGGTGCATAAAGACCTTTGGATAACACAGAGTGCTGTCTAGCTTCCAGAAGCTGTGGATTGTGATGCTTCTCACTTACACCACAGGAGGGAGTTAAACATCAGTCTTTTAAATATTTTGAGTTACGGCATCATTTGTATTTAGCACAGTGCATTTCAGTTTATAAATATGCTGTCTTTGACTTGTACAAAATCAATACACAGCAGTAATGTATTGTGGCTGTTTACAATTGAACTCTGAGTTCCAATAGATGGGTTTTATCAAGCTATTTAAAAACAAATAAAAATATTTTTAAAAAATGATATTTTGACTGTGCTCAATAGAAGAGATAGTCTTGTTGCTTCTCATTCTATTTTTTTCACTGTATAAATTCTACAGATGTACTTAAAGGGATCATGTTTATCACAGTATAAAGGCAGACAATGAGTGGCTTTTTCAGAGATACAATTTGAGAGATGTGTGTTTTCTGAATACTGAACAACTTTAAAACCTGTGTAAGAACAGAAGAGCTAAATGCCTTATGCTTGGTCTTGGAAATTTGGTGTTTGAGCATCTGAGCTCTAGGTCTGCTTAATCATGTTAGCCCCCATTATTCATTCAGGGCTAAAATCAACTTAGTGTTAGCAGGTATGTCAAACCTCTAGTTTTTGCTGAATAAACAATCTGAAAGTGCTGACACCATTTAGGCTAGATCACCCTCACAAGGGGGTGGCAGGAACATTGTAATGCTAAATAGTTAATTCAGTGTGTTACCATGTGAATTCCAGCAGCAGTGAGGAATCTGGAGTGAAATGCAATGACAGCCTTGATAGCACTTCCTTACCTGTGGATATCCAAGTACATGCCAAAACTTTACAGACCTTATTCGATGATTTATATTAATTTTCTTTCCCCGCCCCC
>JAOEGS010016347.1:28190-90156 GCA_025447755.1 Corythornis vintsioides
CCCAATCTCACGGGAGACTCCCAACCCCCCCAGCCCCCATTTCCCCGTTTTATTCATTTTTTTTTCCCCCCCCCCCCCCCCCCCCCCCTTTTTTTCCTATTTAAATGCACAATTTCATAGAAACATAGAAATGTCTGGGCTGATTGGGACTTCTAGGGCTCATCTAGTCCAACCCCCTTGCTGAGAGCAGGCACATCTTCCAACTAGCTCAGAATACTTTTGGAAATAAACTTAGGAGCAGATGTGCTATTTTGGAGTCAGGTTCAAGCTGGTGAACTGGTGATTTTTGTGGTAGTTTCTTCATCTCAATACAGAATTCTGTGAGAGCTCATCTGTACAAAAGCCCAAATTTCCTCTGTGGAGGTCTGAGAGGGCCAGAGAAACCTTTTAGTAGTTTAGACCCTTCACAACGTTTACCTCTTCAGCATATTTCTTAATTCATGCCTTTTCTGTCAGATATGATAGCAGATTAAAATTTAAGATACAAACAACACAACTTCAAACACCAAAGAGTCTGCTGAGAATATTCACATTTCTTAAGGACATGCTTTTTTTTTTTTTTTTTTTTAAGTGGATATGATGTTTTACTTGCCTAAGAAAAGAAAATTCTTTATGGGGTCTTGTTACCAAGAATTGTGGTGTGCTTGTAAAAAGCACATTATAAGTCTTTGGAGCATTAAAAAGTGCTATGTCTTTGATCACAAATATTTTCTAGATATATTATTTATCTTTAACCTCCTAGTTCAAAGTAAAGAACATAAAAAGCAAACACATCTTGGAATTCTTTCAAGTATTATGTGTTGTTAAAAGTATCTCCAAGGGCAAAGGACCAAAAAACAATGCAGAAGTCAAATGCTCACCTCTTGTTCATTAAACAGAGAACCAACAGTAATGGCAAGCAGGGTGGGTTTGATGCTCTTTTTTGTGCGTTAGTAGCTTGTGAGGTTAATCACTTTAGTTGGAAGTTATTCACAAATAACCCTTCTAGGCTCAGTAATCTTGCCTTGTTTCATATAACAAAACAAACGAACAAACACAGAAAAAACCCACACACTTTTCTACAGCAGATCCTAAATTGGCTTTCAGATCTTAGTCTTGCATTCAAAGTATTACACAGTGACTGCCAGCATGTATGACTTGTTCCACAGTTAACAACATTTCCAATTTTTGGTCTTTTCTCAACTATAATCAACCAAGATTTCATTTAAAAAAAAATAATAATTATGATACTGTATAGGACCTTTTTAAGGGCTTGTTTGTACACCCTAACTCAGGTGGCTGTCATTTTAGGTCAGCTCTGTAGATGCTCATTTTTCTATCAGGCTAAAGAATCAGAGACTCCCAAAAAAAATAGATTTACTTGTCAAGACAGAATGAAAATTCAAACCTTTTTCAAAGTTGGACAGCTTTCTTTTATCTTCTGTTCCCTCTAGCTGCTTTCTGAGTGAGAACATCTGTACAGGCTATAGCAGGCTTCAAGTCCTCCACTTTGACACATGGTGTGTGTCCCAACAATCTGTTGATTAAAATAAAAGCTGTCTGTTCTGTGTTGTCACTGTCAAACATAATTTTCAAAGCTGGCTTTCACATTTTCTTTCAGGTTTATAGTAATTTGCTTGCAGTTGGTAACTGTATCTTCTAATTTCCTTCTAGTTAGCTAAACTACTTGCCAATGCCAGGAAGCTAGGAGTCTGTAGAGGTTTTTCATCACTTTTATGCTTTGTTATGATCTGTGTATCAAGCTTCTTTGCTACTTGCTCAACTTACAGTTAGTTTAAGAAAATATATCAGACTTATCCATAAGTGGTTGTAGTTGATCCTGGATGGATTATTTAGCAGTTTCTCTTTCTTCACATAGGAAGTTTTTTTCTGAGGGTCTGTATTGAAACATTGTTCAAAGGTTTGATTCCATTTTTGTATATTGGTAGTATTAGGTGACTATAAAATAATTCTTTAAATACTGAAAATACCTCTGGTAAATAGTTGTTATTTACATGTGCTTGGTAAATCCAGCAGCTGATCTGCCTGGGAGGGAACTGTGCTATCAGATATTCTAGTTGTGATAGACTGACACACACAAGATGATTCTTGTCAATCTAACATACAAAATTTGAGAGGTAAGGAATAACTTTGCGGGGTGTGGGGGAGGAATGGGAGCACAGGCAGAGACCAACGAAGAAGAAAGAAGGACTTTGAACATATTCTTGGTTTAAATTTGATAGGTCACTTTGACAGAAATGTAAGATGAGAAGATGCGAATTACAACTTGAGACAAGAGGCAACATAGATATGATCTGATTTTACTTTCTAACAGGAACTCTGTCAAATAGTTCAGATTCCTCAGAGGGGGTGGGGTTAAATAAAGGCTGGAAATGGGCTTGGAGGAATTAGAAAAGCACAAGTATTTTACATCCATTTTATGGAAAAGAAAAATTCCACTTTTGGTGGTTTCCCTCAGTTTTTGCTGTTGTCTTTTCAGTCCTACCTACACCTTATGATAATGCAGAACTAGAGGGTGAAGTAGTCCATTAAAAATATGGAGAAAGTAAGCAAGGTGGTTTTGGTGGTTTGTTTTGTTTTGTTTTGTTTTTAATTTCAGAAAATGTAATCAAGAAGAAAAGAAACGTTAGTAGGATTTATCTGTTTAATCAATTTAGTAATTTTACTAGGACAAACCACAGCTTCAGTTCTGTAATCCAGTCACACGGGATCAGTATCAGTGTCTAGCCTTGCAGACTTAATCAGAACTCTGTAAGCACGAGAATCTCCCTCTGTGAACCAAACTACAATGTCTAGACTTCTATGTTTTATGAGAATATCCTTAAATTTAGGCCAGGTTAAAAGTCCAGATGTACTGACAGTACAGTCAATATAAATATTTCCAGCAATGCAAATGTAAACAATACCATGTTCCTGAAGAGCTCAGCACTTCACTGCATACTTTCCAAACATTGTACTCCGCACAGAGAAACAATCTTAAAATATAGAAGTGTATTATTTTGAAACAGTCAGCATTTACCAATTAAGAGCTATAAAAATAAAATACACAATGTCCAAAGTTACAGCATACTAGATTGTCCTCTAAAACAGAGAAAACTCATAGGAATTCCAGTTTATAAGACTGTATAATTTGCTGTTTTGATTTATTAAATTGGTAACAGCTTTTGCTAAGAATTTTTACATAGCTTTAGACACTAATGTTTTTTAATCATAGATATTCTCACATAAACTGTACAGTCATTGTTAACAATGTAATTACACATTTTCATCTTTTTATGCAAAGTAAGTTTATGCTTTTTTTTGATTGTTTTTTGTTTGTTTGGTTGGTGGGGTTTTTTTTTAGTATTACATTTCTTTTTTTATTATTTCTCAATTACACATTGTTCACCTGCATTATGCTGGCTCTTGCATTACTTCATTTAGATTCAGCTTCTTGATGTTGGTGTGTCAGTTAAAGAAATAGAAGCATAATATTTTTATCTGCTCCTAATGATCAAGAAAATATATTGGACTATCATCTTGAAATGGTGAGTTAATGAAGACATACTAAATGATATTAATTAGAAAGTCCTTACAAGAAATGAGGCTGTTAGAAAAGATGGGTATGAAACTATTTTCAGAGCTCTTTTTCACAGTTTAAATCACAACAAATTTTGCTTTCAAATTAATCTGACAAATGCTATGTTGGAATAATTTATTGTTATCGTAAGTAAGAATCCTCACATTTGCAGAGGATTAATTAGGTATTTTCTTGAAATCTCCACTTATAACAGAAGACACTCCAACTAACAATAAATTCAATAGCTCAAGGAGAATTTTCCTTGCCATATATAAAATTTGCAGTTATTACCAGTAGCTTTGATAAAATACTAACGACATATTATAAAATTGCTGACTGTGCATAAGGGGAGGAGAAATTATTTTAATCAGGAAGACTCCAAACTCAGAGGTGAAGTCTGTGTCTAAACTTTCGCTAATGGGCTCTGTAAGGAAATGAAAAAAAAAAAAAAAAAGAGTTCCCATTATTCAACCAATTATTGAGCAGGAGTGGACATTCCCCTGTTCAAACTTGGGCTGAAACCAATGGAGTCTATCCACACCAGCTTTGTAGCAGCCTTCAGAGAGTCTTTTGCTCACATACTCCCAGCGTACCTCTAATCTTGTCATCTAGAGATAAAGACCATTTCATTAACATAAAATATGAACTTGTCCTTTTCTGACTGTATGTATATACCCCTATGGAAATGCACAGAAACACACATGTGCCTGAATATTCCTGCTGGTTTAACTCAGGAATAAATTTCTGTTTACGTGTTTTCCATAAAAGATAAAAAGTCCAGTAGCAAGGACCACAAACACATCCGTAAGTGCTACATTAAGCAAGGTAAAAGCACACCCTTCTTTCCTGTTGTAATATTCTGGAAGTCCTATGGGTCTTCCAAAATCCCAGTGTGGTAAGATACTGCTTTTACTCATGCCTAATGCCTATGCTCAGCATTCTGGAGAAACATCTTTAATTGATGAGCAGTTTAGATTTCTGAGAAGACTGCTTTATCTACATTTATCTCTCATTACTTGCAGTTTCATAATCTAATAAAAACAGTATTATCTCCTTTCTAATAGTTTAAAGATAGCCTTTCATTATTTTAGCTGAAGAACATGAAAAAGAATTTGTCTCTTTTTAACTCGTATCTGTATGTCTTACCTTTACTAAAATAGAATGAAATTAATATGTCTAGAAAGGAGAGCTCTGTACACATACAGAAAGTCCAGACCATTTCAGGAAAAAGCAGCAGGTAGAAAAAACAACAGCAAGTCTACTGTTCTTCATAAAGAGTAAATTTGGAAATCTCATATAAGTAATAAGGCCACCAAAGATTCTGATATAAGAAAAGCCTAAAAATAATTCATGGAGTGATTTAGCTGTGAAGTTTTTGACAAGTTAAAAAAGGTTTTTACTGTGAGATAATGAGACATTACCTAAGAACATAAATAATACTCGGATAACAGTCTACTTATCTTGCAAATGTGATGAGGATGTTGAAAATAATTATCTGTTTTAATTGTAGTTACTTGCCAGCATGTTTTTCAAGTTCGGAGTCTTCCACACATGGTAAGATCTGGAAAAGCTTTAGAGATAAGCAAGGGCATGATTTTGTTAGTCATGAGAATTTAGCAGTGTTCATTATCCATCTCCTACTGAAATTGTTTATCTTCTAGCTTGAATACCAGATTGAAGGCCTAACCAGTCCAGAGAGAAGAAAAATCATTTCAGAAAAGAATTAATTTGTTCTTGGCGAGTACAATAACTGCACTAAATATCCTGCATTCATGCTTTTGAAGTGCTCTCAGTCAAGAGTTTAAAAAACTTTTATGAAAAAAATCTTTCAGTTATAAATGTACTGTTGTTTCCGAAAGCTTTTGATTTTTGCCCACAAACATATAAGCAAATGGTGAAAATATTCTGTTGAAAAAACCCCTCTTTATCCAGTGTGAAAATGTTGAGCATTACATTTACTCGAACAGCTTTGTGGATTCAAATTGTAGGTAGTATAATATGTGAATCATTTATCTATAAAACACTCTTTATTAATTTTACTATTTCCTATTAATGTAATTAATAATTTTCTATTTACATTTGAAAGCAAAAGCTTTCAAAATAGATCTCCACCACTTTATTTTTGGGTATTTGGAAGTTTTCTACATCCTGCTGAATGGCACACCAGATGAAGACACCCTTATAAGAGAGCTTGCACCTGAACAACTGAGATTTCTGGTATTTTAAAATATAATGAAGCTTTTAAAGACAGGAATTAACACATGTGTAACTGAATTACTTTGTACAACATTAGTTTTTCAAATATGTCTATTGTATTTCATACACTAAGTAATTTTTTTTTTTATACTACATTGCTTGTTTTATCTGAAGCATGGTAATTTGCCAACCTTAGCTTTTAGTGATAAATTCTACTATACAAAGCAAAAGTTTTTTATATCTGAAGCCACTTTCTTCTGCTATTTTATAATCTTCCTGGTTTTGTCAGTTTTCAATAAAAGCCTTTGATTTTCACATCTTTTTTATGTATGTATACACAAATCCTTTCCTCTGTATTAAAACTGATAGTTGAAAATTGGTAAGAATAAAGACAGACTATTGATTTCAGTTTCATTGCATTAATACATGATATAGATGTTTTTATATTATGGTATTAAAAGATCTTTACATATTGATATTAAAATAATTTCCTGAAATTCCTGTTTCATAACAAAGTTTTAAAGTGGAAATAATCTCTGGGTACAGCTATGTTTGAGTACTACAAATTGACACATGGAGGCTGGGTTCTTACAGTGAAAATGCATTTTTATTTTAAAGCATCTCAAATATAGTGAAATTTAAAATCTGAAATTATAGTGGAGGCCAAACATCTATCCTTTATCTGTCCCCAGAAAGTGAATATTTAATCCTAAGGAGAAAAAAAAACTTAGAAAACTCATCAGTGAGGAGAAGCCACAGAGATCCCTGCAGACCCAGTGGAACCCAAAGAAACTTGAGGGAAAGGAGAACTTAATTAGGGGCATTCAGGGGGAAGAATGAGATTGGAGGTAAAAAAAAAGGTTGCAAAAAACAGTCTGGAGAAAAAGATTTTGGAACTTATAAAAAAGAGAAACTGTCTGTGATGTCACTTCCCATTTTAGCAGCCTGTCATGAATTCCTTTTTCCCACAGAAAACTGTTACTAAGGATGTAAGCTGCAAATCATAATGTAATAATCATTTTATGAAGCTGTTTTGTTCTCATTCTGTAGACCTATTGTTCTTTTACAATTACATTAATAGACTAAAAATAACAAGGACAGTTCTATCAGATTTAAATTACAATTTTGTTTGACGAGTTATTATTTTATACTGTGTTGACTGAGATCACATCAATCCTTTTCTGACCACAGAGGTATAAGGTACCAAATGCATCTTTAATGTAACTGCACTGAGGTAAATGGAATTACATAAGGAATTAATTTGACCTGTCTCCTCCACTTCCTTGAAAAAATTATTTGGTTTAGTGCTTGCCAAGTTTTAACTTGGACTCTCCCTTCCTTAACCGTCTCTTGTACTGGGAGACAGGTTTTCTTTCTTTAAGACTATAAAGAGAATTACAGTAGAAGGAAGACAATTAAAGTGAAGATCTGCTTTTAAATTGAAAGTACATTTCAATTATAGTAAGAAAATACCAAACCCTTTTTCTTTTGGTATAGAAATGTATGGGAATATGAAGATATGAAAGGAATAAATCAGTATATAGAACCATGATAGGGAAAGGATTTAAGTTATGTGTTTCTGCCTTGGACACTGTTTCTTTCTGACTGCTGCAGATGGAATAAATAGGGACCTTTCTTGGTTAGAGACAGTAAGAATTTAAATTATTACATATTGCCATTACCAAAGGATCACCTGCCCTTTTCATCTGGGCTCTGTAACAGGAGTTGAGTATTCAAAAATAACCTACAAGAGTATTATCACCAGTAAACAATTGCAATTTCATGACACAATACATTTAGGTTTTGGATGGTGACGTGGCACCATTCTTCATACAGATTCAACCCAAAGTTATTTAAAAATCAAAACCCTCACAAAACAAGGAGTGGAATGGGGTTTTACACCTGATGACTTTACATTAGAGTTGGTATCATGTATCTTCCTGCTACTGGAATGAGCTGGGGTAAAACTCAGTTGAAACACTGTAACTCATATTGGGCTAATCTTGACAGGAATGCAGTTACATGCTCATATTTGATCTTGATCAATTTATTACCACTAGATGATCTAGTATTGCATGGATCAGACATTAACAACCATGTAAATCTGACTATAGGTGCTGTAAGGCACAGTTTGAAAAGGGCTGAACAGGAAGGATCAGAAAATGAAATTGACGGAGAGTCTGTGGTTCAGAGTAAGGTCAGGAATATGCAAGATTATTGTCCATGAAATAATTATCCAGCACCCTGCCTTCCTTCTTTCCACACCATCTGTGTGTTAATCTTACAATGCTGCAATAGTGCCAATGCAATTGTTTGTGGGCCCAGAGTGTGAAAATAATCAATGGAATAAATCTGGTTAAAAATTAGTTTAAACATAACTTAAAAAACCTGGATGAGTGATCTGATTTATAGTGTGGCTTCACAAACAGTTGCATGAACAGCTGAGAGAGCAGTAAAAGTCACAATCATTAGTTGCTAGTTCCTGTTCCAGTCTAAATTTATGGTTCTATGTTTATTAAACCCAGACTTGCACACTGCTGACTAGCCAGCAGCAAGATCTGGGACAGCTCATGTGGAGATACACAATTACATTTCAGACACTCGCTGGTGAATCAATGGGAGAACCTGTGTAACCCTTCTAACACATGTAATGAGTGAGTCCAGCTTGTCACTTGGCTGCCATATGTACTGTAGGATGCCAGCCCTGTTACACTGTGGAGTTAAGGCTTCTCCAGGTAGGGAGGAGGAAAGAACTGTTATCAGCACTATTACAATAAATCCATGAACTGCTGCTATATGCATGTACCTAGAGTAGGACTTATGTATGTTTTGTAGCCCAGTTATAGCTCCCAGTGTAGGAAGACCTAGAATTTGAAATTCCCAGGCCCTGGTGAGACTGGAGTGGTATGTGATAACACATTTAATCATCCCAAGCTGGAGTTAGCAGAAGTGAATTCACATGCTGAGGCTACTTCTCAGGGTAGAAACAGAGTCTGGCCTTAATCGGTGCACTTTCCTTTGAGAATTACTTTACATCAAGCTCCTTCATTGTCCTGAGATAGAAAAGTCCTCTCCAGCTTCATGCAAAATTCCACTCATTATGTGTTTCAGCCTGTGTCCTTTGAATCCAAGTCCTCTTTTTCTATTATTTTAGGCACAGCTTTCATGCTAGAAAGCATCCTGTTTCTATCTAGTACTATGCATAATTATTACAGATAGAACAAGTTCTAATGCAAATTATATTTCAAATCATAAGCATTACAGAGTTGGTGGACTTCTACAATTTTTAATGCATTTGTTTTTCCTCACTGGAACATACTGGTGTTCTTTCTCAATGACTATCAGTTTTAAACAATGGGAACAAGCTCTGACTTCCAAAACCAATAATATTTGATGCAAGGAAAAGATTAAGCTTTTTTAGAAGTCTAAAAAAAAAAAAAAAAAAAAAAAAAACCAAACCCAAAACAACCTCAAAATATTTCAAGAATTGGAATTTGAAATAAGTTGCAAATAAAATATATGTTAATCTGGAAAAAAACCCATGCAAAATTCTTAGAACAGAGGCACCTTTAACTTTGGGGTTTTTTAAAGGAATAAGCTTCCTATCCATGCAAAAAAGCACCATTCATAAAAGATGTTTGACTTGCTAAGCTTTTACTTTGATGATCCCCAAAGCAATATAAAATGCTTCCATGTGTTTTTTTTTAATTAAATGAAAGGTGCAAGCACTTTTGAAAACATTAAGACAATCAGCAAACAGGATTTTCTATAGATGTGTTTTTCCAGCTCAGACAAATATGATATGTATGACAGTATAAACATTTTAAGAAACAAAACACGGCCAAAACCTGTCTGCCAGTTAGAGGAAGTTGCAGGGTTTGCCTTAGGGGTTTAAGAATACCAGATTATTCACATGCTGATAAATAAAAAAATAATGGGAGGAAAAAAAAAGAAAAAAAGACAAAAAAAGACAAAAAAGACATGATGATGGACTAAGACCTTCCTCCCTGGAAACTGTTCAGCAATGCTTCTTAAAAAATTATTTGCCTAGATTTGAAACAAAACTCTTCTTAAATACAGTGGCGGAGTATGGACAGCAGTGCTTTTGACTATCTACAAGATCCTGTCTTAGGAAATGTAATGCTTGCGCCATTTTTATAAAAACGTGTTTAAGTGAGCAAGTAGTAAAATCAAGCAAACAATTCAATTTTGCAAAATGTTTCACAACATTTTTATTTTTTAAGATGTATCTATATTCTTTCAGACTGTATTCTTTATACTGTGCAGATGTTCATGTCTAATTGTGCTTCTTAGGGGTAACTATAAAATCCTTCTTACAAAATCTAACAGAAGTCACAACAAACGAGACTTGCAAATTAGCAATGGCTTGACTGAACACGTGACATGGGAGTACCTGCATGCCAGATGATTGCCTCCTGGTACAAGATTCTAAAAATTCTTTCTTCCTTTTAACACTAACATGCATTATTCCATCTCCCTGTGTTTGATACTGATGTCTAGTGTGATGTAACAGCAGTTTCTTTCTTTCTTTCTGCATTGACAAAATTCTGAATTGTATTCTTGTCTTTGAATACAATGTTATGTTCTACTTTCCAATTACTGTCAATGTCATGAACATCAAGAAAGCTCAGGCTTCTGATTAGAAAGAAAATGTTTACAAAATCTATCATCATAAAATTGACTTTTGCATCACTGAAACATTTATATTACTGAAAAAGGAAGCTTACCAATATAAGATTGTTTGTATCTTTTTACAAGTAAAATGAAGATGAATAATGAAGATGTATCTTCAGAATTTCCATCAACCAATAAAGAGCAATCAGAAAAAAGGGAATCCACTCTTGCTGAGGAAAGGATGTGATAACCAACAGGCCTTTCCTACTCTGGAATTATTTGATTATTGAAAAAAAAAAAAAAAAAAAAAGAATAATGATTATTTTTAATTTTAATTCACTACTGCTTGGAATCTGGTTCACATTGAAATGCACAGAAAGGGCTTAATATTTAATGAGCCTTGTAAACCACAAAAATGGGATGTAAGGGATTCAGTTGTCTTCACTGTGTTTCTCTGTAGGGACAGATGCCATAACAGATGCACTCCTAATCCCTTAAAATGGAAAATGACATGAAAATGACATAAATTACTACTTAGTGGAAACTCAACCAAAACAGACACTAAATTATCCCAAGAGGGGAAGAAAAAAAAAAAAATCCTAAGTATATTACCTGCAAATTCAGCAAATAACCACATTTATCATTAAGAAATCAACTCTGCAAACAACAGTTTTTGGTGAAAGACCAATCTTCCCCAAAAACTAATTAAAACAGACCAGCTATTAGACTATTATATACATGAATGACAGACTATGAAGTTCTTCCAACATGAAAGGTTTGACTTGTGAATATAAAACTGGCAAAACATACTTGTGGTACAAATAGAACTATGACTAGAGAAGGGACTTAGAATAATACAATGTTAGGGGTTGGAAGGGATTTCTGGAGATTGGTGAGTCCAAAACCCTTCCAACACAGGAACACCCAGGGCAGGCCACACAGAAACAGACATTCAGGAGGAAAGAAAAAAGATTTAGCAATCTTTAGAGAACTGTTGATTGAAACCCTTATTAATACGGAGCGAAAAATGAAAACAGAATAATTACCAAAGTTCCAGAAAATTTCTGGTAATATTCACACGAGAAGGAAATAAATTCTAACTTGTCTTGCTATCTGGCATCTCTGCTGGTAAAGGAGCTATCCAGTATTTGATGTTAGTGGCATTGTTACTGTTGAATTACTGAAAATTATGGTAAAACTACTATAGCTATGAAGTAGAACTATGACTGTTGATTTTCTGACCTAGTGAGGTTTATAGACAAACATGACACTTATTTTATACACATGAAAATGACTACAAGGTAAAAGGTTTAATCTTAAAAGTTTCTATCACACATCTCACCTGAAGATTAAACAGCTTTAACCAGTAAGAAGCCAGTATGCAGAATTAACAGTTCTACGACTAGAAAATTTGTAGGATTAGGCCCATGCAAAAGTAAGTCTATTTATAACATACACATTATGTATGAAAATTTCAAGTTTTAAAGAATATCTGCTATCATTTCAGAGACATAAAGCCTTGAAAAAGCCACTATAATTTTAGTACTCTTAGTAAGTCAACCTACTTAACATCCAGTTCCTACTTAACAGAACTGGAAAGAACATATTTTTCTTGAGGGACTATTGAAATACATATAATTCAAAGTTACAACAAAGTAAGCTATATAATCACTAATGCAAAATATAGAAAATTTAACTGTTTGCTCAAATTAATAATGAAGTTATAATAAAGAACATTTTGCTTCTCTCACAAATTTTTAATCATCTGATTTCACCATGAAGTTTATATGAAATATTAATTGATCACTTATAACTAGGACAGATTTTCTTTTCATATCTTCCTCGCATCACAGTATCATTTTAATAGTTATTAACTTCAAGAATTAAAAAACTAGTATTGCTTCCATGAAGTCATCAGGAATTTTGCACTGAATTGGTGGGAACACTGCTCTCCAGAGCTTACTCTTCCCTGCTATTAGAACTAGTGACTGGGCCATCTTTTATTGTATAACAAGTTATACTGAAATATAGGAGGGAAGAAAAATACTGACAAAACCAACAAAAGATGGGAATATATTTTATATAAAGTTAAAACAACACAGATTAAAGTAAACAATCTGTGAATCAATTATAACATTAGAATTTTTCTCATGAACCAGATTCCCCTCTAATGTAAATTAATGGTTTCCTCAGTGTGGAAGAATGTAATAAATAAAAGTCCACTGCCAGGTCCTCTGCATTCAGACTTATTTTGAAACCATCATGTAATTGCACTTTACAAACACACATTTCAAAATAAATCTCACTAAGGTAGTGCTTCTGTTTTATGTAATCATATCCTTTTTATACAGTAACTTACTAAAGCTGTAACAACGTTTAATTTAAAATATGAAATACAGAGGAGTATAAAGGTTTGTGATATTTATGATTCCTAGAGGATGTAAAACTCTTTATCACCAGAGCAGCTGTCAAAGCCAAACCTCATCTCTCAGCAAAATAGGCTGTAATAACCACCTATTATTTACGCTGTCAAGAGGTGAGTGCTCCCAACACAAGCTTCCTAGACGGTCCTGCCCTGTGCCAGCCTACAAAAGGAAAATTAAAAATCCAGTATTTTCTTGTTGGTTGACCCTTTCTTCCCACAGCTCCCTTTCTGAATTCAAATTTTGACACCAAAGGTTTTTGGAAAAATAAAAGAGGGGTGGTGCCTGAGAAGGAAGACAGGAAGGAAGGGAAGTCTGTACCAGCACACTGTTGCTTACCTTTACAGACTTTGGAGGCTGCCGATATGGTATGATACCCGGCTCCTATGGTATGACACTGAATTACTGAGGACTTAAGAGATCCCACAGATACTTTGACTCCTAGGGCAGTAGTCAGACAAAGCCTCTATTACCAACAAAGCCATTATATGCCAAAAGTAAACCCCTGCATTGCATATGGGTACTGTGCAATTTATATGCAAGGCTCTTCTTGATCCCTGTAGCAGGGGTCACCGAGCATCCCCTCAGCGCCGGACTGCACTCAAGATCAAGCACTAAGCAAGAATCATCAGAAAACATGCAGAAACATCATATGCACCAGGCGCCTTTTGGAGACTTCAACCCACCTGGCCACCCTTCACAAGGTTGCTTCAGGCCAGCTCCGCCCTCGCCTCCCTGGGTCAACTCCCGCTCTCTCCCCCACCTCTTTAGACCCTTCCTAGAATCATCATTCTTCCAAGAACGTGCAGACATTTTCTGCCTACCCTAAGAGATAATCCCAACCGACATAAACCCGACCCCTCAGCCCCTCCCGCCATCGCCTGCAGATCGCTCCTCAGCGGGGATCCCCGCAGGCTCCTCCCGCTGCCCGACTGCCGCCCTCGCCCCTTTCCCGCCGTGGCCCCTGACAACCCACGGGGAAGACAGTTCAGGGGCCTCAACGCTGCCAGGCCGCGCAGTGCGAAACCTGCCGGTGAGAGAATATGGAAAGAAAAGGCTAGAAGACGGGAGAGAGGCTCTGGCTCCGGCCCTGCTCAGCCGCAGGGAACAGGCCGGGCGCTGCCGCCCCCTGAAGGGTGGAGGCAGCGCGGCGATGGCCGGCGACCCTTTGGCGGAGGGGGTGGTAGCGCAGGGCCGGCCGGGCCTGCCTTCCCCCCTCCGCCCCTGCATGGGTCACATGAGAGGGGCGGGCGGCTGGGCCGAGGCGGCGGCTGCTGCCGGGGCTGAGACAGGACTGAGCGGACCGGGACCACACGGCGGCAGAGCGCGGCGGTGGAGGAGAAGGAGGAGAAGCAGCTGCCAGGTGTCGAGTGTCGCGGAGGAGGCGCCGACCGAGTGGAGCGAGTGGGCAGCCTCCCGCAGCCGTTTCGGAGCGACCTGCTTGCGGCCCTAACATGGACGAAGAGGGCGGCGGAGGTGGCGGCGGTGAGTGGCGGAGCTTGAGTGGTGGCTGCGCGAAGGGGATGCCGACCCTAACCTGGTCGCCGCTGTCGTGCGGTGGGCGCGCCCGCGGCCGGTGAGCCTCGCTCCCGGGAAGCGGGGGGGGGGAGGGGAGCGGCTTGTCCGCCTCTGGAGACCGTGACATTTGCTACCTCCTCGGTCCCGCTGCGCCGTTCCCTTGCCTACCAATGCTGTGCCCCCGGCCTGCCCGGCGTACTCCCGGGGGGTACGAGTACCGAGCAGCTCCCAGGGCCGAAGGAGCTCCGCGGCGGGGGCTGCCCTTTCGCCTGCGGCCACAATGGGGGCTTTGTGCCCCGCGGTGAGCGCCCCCGCGCCCGGGAAGGGTCAGGCGTGGGAGGAGGCGGATTTGCAGCGGCTCGGCGGGGTTCGGGCACAGAAGGGACGGCAGGACGGGACGTCCCCGTCGTAGTGACAGCCCCGCGACATCTCTGCTCTTCCTGAGCGCGGCTGAGCGTCTGCTGGGAGGGGGGCGGGGGGTGCATGTGTCTTGCAGTGTACAAGCAGTTAAAAGAATAATTAAGCTCTGCGAGGGTTCTCTGCTTGTGTGAGTGTGTGTGTGAGCGTGAGGGAGACCTTAATGGAGGCTCAGTGATAATCACGGGGTGGTTCATCCAGTTTAAACTAGGTGAACTGTTTCACAAGGCAGCGGCGTTAATGTTGCCAGATTCTAGTTTTAGATAATCCGGAGCCGTATCTTGGGGGAGTTTTTGGTTTTATTTTTAATTTTTATTTTTCGGAGGCTGGCTGTGCACCGTCTCAGTTTAAGGCGATGCAGACTTGTAACACGTTTCCCTCCTTTAATTTAGAATGTGTTTTGTGAGTGCATGTATAAAGCTGCTGCCTGAAATAACCAGTTCTTGTGTATCATCAGCGATAATGGTAGCTGAGAAGTAGCTGATCCTGCCTTGGGGCAGAGGGATTGACTGAATAGACTGTCCTATATTCTCCGTGCCTGTGACAGACTGTGGTGGTGGTGGTGGTGGTGCAGAATGAAGCGATAAGAATATATCTCAAATAAAATGCTAACTAGACTTTGTTTAAATGCACTGGCTGATTTCTAAATATGTAAGGTAAGGGCTAAAGCTTGTATGATTAATAGTTGCATGGTGCTTGCTAATTCTAATATAATTACCCAGAACTCGGAAATCAAGTGGGTGTGGTGTTTGTTTTGACAACTTGGAAAAAAAAAATGCTATGATGAATCAGAAAAAAAATTCTTCAAGCAGTCGTCTGGAAACATGGGCATTTCTCAGCAGGCATTTCTGCTCACTTTGTCGGTGATAGACTTAACTACTTAGAAAAAAATTTGAAAAAGCAAAACAAAATACAAAACAAGCAAGTCCTGAAAAGTTACTGTTCAAAACAGTTGAACACTATAATTGTAAAGAGCAGAAAGCTCATTCAACTCAAAATATGTTATTTTCACAGTATTAGGGACTTGAATCTGTAGTTAAGGGAAATGAACATGCTTGTAAGTGGCACTAACCATTGTGTAATACTGCGCTTAATCACATGCAAGATGTAAATTAGAAAGTGGTTGTATTGCTGAATCAATCTTTCATAAGGTGTGAAGTCTTTCAAAGTTGGATTTTCATGGAGGAAATATACTTGGGACCTCCGGTGCAGTCTATATTTAGCTAAAGGTTGGCTCTATACTTCAAGTCAGAATTTTACTTGCTGTGCAACAAAACTATTATTTACAAATAACTTAATATCACATTAATAAACGTGTTGCTTTTTGGGGGCCAAATTACAGTACAGTTTATATTCCTTTGTACTTGGACTTGTACAACAGTTGTAGACTACTGAGACTGGAAATTCTTTTGCAATCAGTGCATTTGACATTACACACTGGCTTCTTGACAGTATTGCACTTTTTTTTTAATAGAGATGTAATCTGTTTTTTTCTTAAGGACCACTGTCAGTTTGGAACACCAGTGATAGGCTATTTTTAGCTAATGAATTAGTATTTTGCAATAGAAAGCACATGGAATGTGTGGATTTGACAGCCAATTTTAAAATACTTATTGCCACTGAGTAGTGAGACTTGTGGGATACCAACGAAGTCTGACCAGGGCAGCCCAGTGTTTTGAATCTTCTCAGGACATCTTCAGTCCTCAAAACATTTACATTGTTGAGTGGGAAGCTCAGAGACATAAGCATACTGCTGTGCACATGTACTTTAGGAAGTATGCAAAATTGAGGACTGCAAATAATCACCCTAATTAGACACCTGAACTAGGTAAGCATTTAAATATCTAGGACATTAAACTGTGATTCAGAAGGCAAACTGCTATTCCCAGTTTAGTTCTGCCTGCTGCCCCGCTCTTCAGTTTAATTTACATCTTATGCTTCAGTTCCCTTATTTGTCAAATGGGGTCAGTTGGTTTATCACCTCTGGAAAAAAAAAGTGAATGAAAACAGAGCTGTGTAAAGATAGGATTTATTATTTTAGAAGCACTTGATGGAAGACAAATGTTAATTAAGGGAATTGTTCTTAGTACCACTTTCTGTTTTGTATGTGGAGCCCAAAATAGGGGCATACATTGATACTATACAGTCCATTTACAAGCCTTCCATTGATTTCAGCAGAGGCTCTTTGTGTGGATTATTGATGCGTTTTGATCCAAGTCACTTGCTGTTTGTCTCAACCTTCTTTTGTGTTCTGATTAAATTATCTCTATGGTTCACTTATTCCAGGAAATCTTTTCTCCTCCATCTTCTCAGTTTAAAACTCCGTCCTTTGTGATTTGACTGAGACTTTTCTTACATGCTTACTGTTGGTGGTGGTACCAGGGAACTGAGATCCTAGCATCGAATGGTGCTGTCGACAGCAGCTGGTATATAGTCTTATACTGCTAAACAGTAAGCAATCTATACAACATGGAAATACATGAACAGTCAGTGCTGGAGGCGCAGGATAGTACTTCTCTTTTTGTTTTCTGAATTTGGGTCTAGTCATGCAGTGTCTGTGGTATTCCAAATTCAAGCCCATGCCATTCTTGGAAAAAATGTGTGATTGAGTACTTGCCAATTTACGCATGTATGTTTGTTTTAAGCTATCTGAATGGCTCTAAACAGATGTGCCAACAGGGTAAGATCCTGCTTCTCCTTGACAAATAGGCTCAATTATGGCATTCAGGTTTCCATACTGTTCTCCAAACTGTACTTTATTTCTGAATTTCGAAGCTTTTTTGAGGAGATCACAGTTTGGTTGCCAGGCTCTGTTAGTTTTTGGCTGCACTTGCCAGCGCTGGTGCCAGGTAGCACATTGGTTGTTACATAGACAGCTGTTCACGAGGAATGAGACCCAGAGACCAGATAGTCTTGCAGAGGACTAATAAGAATGGATTTGCTGCCAAGCCAGACTTGGCAAGGTGACTTCTGTTCTTCCGCAGGGCAAAGCAGTTGTTTGTAGATAAAAGCTGTTAAATGGAACAAACTCCTTGGATTGTTTTTAGAAAAAATGTTTATATTTATCTATCTGTCACTTTAGACACGAGCAGCCTGATCTCATTTGTTCTTTTTATGTTGCCGTATCTTTCAAAGCTAGACTTTAACCATAGAAGAGTCCAAGTGGCCTTCTCATGGTTATAGACATTTCCTTTGTATTTAAGATAAACCTGCATGTTTTGTTTGTAATAAGCAAAACTTGTGAAATAAGAAATGAATTTTAACACAGAAGAATGTTAACTATGTTTCTGTCTCTACTCATTGAAGTGTAAAAAAGCACTCGAAAGAAATGCCAAGTATATAAAAATGTACCTAAGTATCAGACTAACCACAGGGACTGATTTTAGGGAGAGAAAAAGAACAGATATAGAGAACACAAAAATGTGAATGACACAAATATGACTTTTATCAACCAACAGAGCTTCATGTTAAGCCTTTTTGCTAAGTAAATAATTCTTCCTGCTAAACTGATCTCATATTTGTACAGATTACCTGTCAGCTCACTTATTTTTTAACCCCCAACTCATTTAATCTATCACTCTAATAAAAATTGCCATAATATTAATAACTAAGTTGTGAATACTACTTATTTCTGGTGGTATCAGAAAATAGACTTGTTAAATACATTAACACATTAAGATTTTTCTTAGACTATTTTAGCTCTGACTTGGAAGAAAACATGAAATTTTTGCTGATACAATTTCCAGAGGTTGTCAGTTGCCAAACTTTCTGTATTGTTACGTAATGACATTTGGTGACTTCTGCTCATCAGTGTAAGAATACCATGGGTTTAGGGGAACAGTATGCCTATAACTTAACATCTGTGTGTACTATTATATCTAGGAAAGAAAGCTGTAGGATTTACCTATGGGAACAGACTGTACTTTGCAAAACAGTGTCTTGGAATCATAGTAATGGCCATGTGAAAGTGAACTCCTGTTGCTGAATGGCTGTTGCAGTCGTTTGATATCACTGGAGTCATAAGAGCTTTTACCAGTTTAGGGGCTGTAGATCTTGAAGCAACTTACTATTTTCCAAGATCTGTTTTGCTGTTCGCATCAAATTTCTCAATCCCGTCATATTTCTTGCCTCCCCTTTCTTTACAGAATTTTTAACACTTTTTTCAAGGGAAACCAAATTAATTATGTTGTGGTTTTCACCAGTTTCTTCTGCTTGCCATCTTTTTACCTTTAAGTCTTCCCTTTCCTTGTAGAAAAAAAAAAAAAAGTTTTAAAAGCTCTAAGCTCTTTCTCTTACACTGTAGCACCATCTTATCTGCTGCTATCTTTTGCTCCTTTCCTTTCCCTCCCAATACAAACATGTTTTACTCTGTTTCTTTTTACACCATTCTTTGGCCCCATTTACTTTTTGAACTACTGCCCCATCTCCTTTTCATGTTGCAAGTCATCAAATGAGTTGTTTTTAGTCACTGTCTGAAGAATATCTCCTCCAGGTTCATCCTAGGTCCTTTCCACACTTGTCCTGACCCCTTGTACTCAGTACATTCCCTTCCTTCTCTTTGTCCTGCCAGCTGCCTCTAGTACTATTTACTTTTCTTTTTGAAATCGTGCGCTTTTTTTGGCTTCTTTGACTGTTCTCATTCCCCTCCTACCCTGTTAATCACTTTTTCATTTGGAAGATAATCTTTCTGTTTCCAATGTTTTTGTGAAGACTTGTAGGACCCTGTGCTTGGTTTAATGCTCTCTTCCTCTTTACGTCTTGTTTCTGGGTAATTAAATTTGCAAATAAAAATTGACCTATCATATTTGAACTGATGACTCGCAGCATACATGATGTGCTCTGTGTCTAGTACTATCTGTCCCAGCTAAGATGTTGGCGCTTGTTTAACATCTGAAGGTTGTATAATTGTCATCCTAAACTTAATGAGTCTGTAGCAGAGCTCTTAATGTTGTTTCCACCCACTTCCTTTTTTTGATGCCTATGGATGCATCCTGCATAGTTATTAATAAGTAAATAGTGAGATGTTATAATTTATTATTTCTTAAAAAATAGTTTGTATAAAAGTTGTAATAAAAATGTCAGTAAGAGGGGAAGTGCAGTCTCAAAGTTATGAAATAACCAATTGCGTAGGAGATTATTTATGGGATTACACGTTATATTTTCTGTAGGCTTCTACATGGGACTAGCCAGTGTGTGGAATAGTGTTTTGTGATGCCTGAATGAATCCGCATGAATTTTTTTTTCTCCTTTTTAAAGTAAAGTGGTATTTAGTGATGTCTGCTTCACTTTGTCTGCCTGTAGTTTATGAGTAATTAAGGACGTATGGGAGGATTGCATTTATTTTGGTGAAGAGTTTGGACATGTTGGCCATGTGCTTCATTCACAGAGGATAAAAATAAGTAGTTAACAGCTGGTTTATTAGAAAAGCCTGTCAACGTACAGAACTGTAAGGCAGGAATCCCATGGAAATGAAGAACATGTGATTTTAACTCTTAAGGTTTATAGAAGCAAAGGAGAAAAATTGTGTGAACAGACATATCTGAGTTCTTCACTGTGAATTCTTTTAAAGCAGTATGCTGTATAGGAAAGGTATGTGACTTAGGTAGTAAAAGTGTATTTAATTATGCCATTTGTATAATTCTAACATCTAGCAAATTTTTTTAATTGCATATGACTTCCTTCCTCTAATTCCAGCAATTTCATGGGAAAACATAGTATTGCAAATTTTTTGGACGGCAGTGTTTCCTCTTAGTGGGATAGACACACAAAATCCACTATAAAACCATGTGTTTTGTGGTCCTCTGAGATTTGCCTGAAGAAGGAAATGGCTTGACCTATTTGGTTGCTATGAAGTGAAAACATTCTTGTTCCTTTTTTTTTTTGTGAACATCTGTGTCACATTTATTTCATTACTTGCTGAGGTTCTTTAAACCCATTATTTAATAATATAAAGTTTTATTTAAATATATTTATTTAAAGAAATAAAGTGATGCATAGCTGCATCCCACAGTCTCATTGAAGTTCTGATATCTTCTTATACATGGGTGTGATATAAGTGAGTAGGTATTTCAATTAAAGTTAACATGGTAAAAGTAAAATACAAACATTATGTAGTATTTCCAAGGAAAAAAAGCATTTGAAAAAGCCAATAGGATCTCTTGGAGTTAACAGGAAATGTTGCATGATGGAAGCTTGTGAAATCCAAATCACATCCCAAATGAGATTCTGGAGTACTGAAGACCTTTGATCTAATTTTTCTACAGGTCAAGCTTCTCTGTGTGGTTTTACTAATCAGCCTAATTTTCAGATGTTGTTTATTATAAAAATGAATAGTTAACTTATGCCAGATATATAGAAAAATTGTGAAGTTGATACTGGTATTTAGCAACGCAATGAAAACTGTACCAACAAGGATAGATTTTGCTGCAAGACTATTAAGTAATAATACTTCTGATTTCTATAGGAAAATTCTTCAAGGATAATTGAAGATCAGTTCATTTGTCAGAATTCAATCTCAGTTCAAATCTGGCTTTTGCTATCACGTCCAAGGGCTTAGGTGGATTTTGAGGAATTGCTGCTCTTATTTGCAATCTGGGTCCTTAATACAAAAGGAGAAACTGTTCTTGATTTTTAGATAAAATGCCTTGAGTTTTTTAGCAAAACAGAAAAGCTGTGTGAAAATAATGAAACTCAAGTCTGCTGACTCTTGGGGTATGGAAGAGGCTGAGCAGTAGCAGTGGAAATTGGTTTTAGTGTTTTTTCTACTCTGTTACCAGTTTTCATGCAGTATCTACCCGTCAGTCAAATAAGACTGAATTTGAGTGCTCTGCTAGGTGTACTTTGGCAGGAGGAGTTGATGGGTAAGAAATGTGCCCAGTCTCTTTTCTGGTCACTCTTGTTCTCACATATACAAAGGCACCAAAAAAAAAAAAAAAAAGACTGAAAAAAATTGGCATGTGCAAGGGAACTGCCTCTTGCTGTTTTGTCTAAGAGGATCTGCGAGATGTAATCGTTTAATGAGTCACCTCTACATTTTTATACAACTGCCTCATCATAATAGTCAGTGTAACTTCTACAATGGAGATGTGTTGGGTTTTATTTTTTTTCCTTTACTATCTGGTTCATATTGCAAAATACCATTCAGGTTGTTGTCTTCTTTAATTCCAAGTGGTCCCTCAAGAGCTTTTATTGCTGTTACGTTTTTGCTTTCTTGTATGTTCCTTAATAAGACCATTGTTTAGCTCAGTAGCAGTTGTCAGTAGGGTTGCAAGAACAAAAAGCTCCTGTCGCTTTACTACAAGAGAGGGGGAATTGTCAAAAGGGACATTTGTGATTGCATTGGCTATTATAAAATAAGGATTATGGATGCTTGAAACAGTATTTCTTACATTCAGTAGTCAGATTCCAAAGACTTTTTTTTTTTTTTTTGTACGTCTAAGTTTGGACTATTGAACTTCCTGCCTAGTCATTCTAATACACCAAGGAGGAATTTTCCCACCAGGCTGTGTTCTCTGTCTAAGTGTAGCTTTGACCACTTGCAAATTCAGTCTTTGAATTTGTAAAGCTACTGCATGATTTTGTTTTCGTGTTTTCCCAGGAAGTTGAGGTTAAACCAAGTGGCTGTGAGACAAGTTGGTGGTTCTGTTACGTAGAAACTGTTCCTTGGGAAGAACCTTGCAAGTTAAATGCATTCTCTAACTCCTAATATATACAGGACCAGAGGCTTAGTCCTCCATGGGACGTTTCGGTGTCCTTCTTGAGAAGACCAAATGGAACCGAGCCCTTTCTTGTACAAGTTCTGTTCAGCTGTTTCTGGTTGCCCACACGGGAGTTTACAGACTGTGCAGGCTGATCTGTTAAAATAGCTCTGTGCAGTGTTGCATGGGGTAGGTGAATGTGCCTCTGTGTATTGTTTTGTGGTTCTCCCTTTATTTTTTTTTCAGGTTCTAATTTTTAAAGTTTCTTTTTTTCTTTTAACTGGAAGTGTTCTGCTTGGTATCCGCCCAAAACACACAATATTTCGGGAATATACCTTCAAGAGCCTCGATCAGGCTGAAGTAATAATTGGTTTAGTTTTGCATTTTGTAAAAGCTAGTATATACTAATTAGGGAAAACTCATTTTGCATGTGGCATCTGTCATGTAAATGCCTAAATGGGTAGTCTGTATTATGGAAATATATTTTCGTAACTTTTTTATTTTATAGAACCCTGTTATTTAACTTGCTTTTCTGCAAGTCAGTTTTGCCTACTGTACCAGCCTTCTAGTTATGAAAATTATCATCTTGCATACTTGCAACATTTTAAAGCAACATCCAACATTCAGTTGGGACAAAGAGAGTATCTGTAGTTGTTTTTCCACTGCTTCTTATATTTTGTGATGCTGTTCCTGAATTGAAGTTTGTGTAGAAAATGTTTCACGAATGGAAGTTGAAACTGATTGCCAAGGTTTGTTAGAGGCAAAGTTGAGAGAAATAGGGGTTGTGTCTGAAAGCATTTGCAGGAGGAAAGGTTGAAAACTTTCAGGCATGTGACTAGTTTGTTCTTCAAGTAGGTGTTGCTGATTAATTTTGTAATCTAGGAATCTCACACTGGGTCTTAAATCTGTCTTCTATGGATTACATGAGGTCAACCTTTCTAGGCAGCTTGTGATATTTTGGTTTGCTGTAGATATTTTAGCAAAGACAGATAAGCATATGGAGTTGATTATATTTTTGGCTATAGGAAGTGGATTTTTGTGCTTTAAATATAGTAAATTTCTTTTTTTAAATATCTGAGAGGTGGCTTCCCCACCCAAAGTGGTTGATTGATTGATTGATGTATTTTTAATTCCAAATACATGTGCCACTCTTCACTCTCATTTTGTGCAATGTAAATTGGAAAGGCTAAAAATTTTAGTCTCGGTCTTCTACGAATAAATGACATAATAGCACATGAATGTTTTAAAAGATTAGGTGATAAAATAGCAAACATAAAAATAAGACTAGTTTAGGTCCTTGGTCCTTCCACTGTGAATTTACTGATGGCCAAAGTAAAGAGAGTATCCATTATGTTATTGCTCTTATTTTACTGAAAACATTTTCCTTTTCTATCTTCTAGCAGTGTTGTAAGCCTGAAAAAATATCATTTTAGGAAGGGGAAAGGTTGGGTGAAATTGGTAATCCAAATTAAATATAAAAAAACCCTTTTTTTTTTTTTTTTTTTATGGAGCCTGTGGGTGGGTGGACTTGGCAGATATATCCATTGTGGTATGTTAAACTTGAAAGACCATGTGGAGATGATTATTTTCTGGCATTTTGTAGGAAAGGTTTTTAAGGAAGGAATTTTTTTTGGTTAATTAATATTTTTTATGGGTGGGATTTTTTTGGTTTTTTTTTTTAGAAAAAGGGTGAAAAATAGGAATAACTTCAGTTTTCTTTGTTTTATTCAAAGGTAAGCTGTTAAAAGAAGTTCTCTTACTGTTTTCCTATTGGCTCTCTTGTTTTCTGAAGGCAACCAAAGATCCTGTGCAGCTGGGACTAATACAGGATCCAGCTGTAACTTTTTTATTGTTGTTCAGATGTCCGGTGATGGTCAAACCTAAGTTATTGTGTGGAAATTCAGTAAAGGAAAAGGGTAGGGTGGGAAAAAAGTGACTCTCTGTAAAAATATTCCAGTAAAAGCAACAGGAACTAGGAGTATCCATTTCAGAACTCTGCCATAAATCCCATCCTGAAATACTTAAACGCCTTCAGATTTTGCTGTAGACTTTAAGTCATATTTCTCAAGTTTCTTTTAATTGTAGCCAGTCATCCTGTTTCATAGTTACTTGAGACTAGAGATGCCAGTGTAGAAGTGTACTGTCCTTCAGGCATCTGCATCCCTTCCAAATCTTCCTTGCAAACTTGATTTGCTTCTGGAGTCCCTCAAATGGCTACCTGAATTTCAGAATTATTCTTTTCAGAGTCTTTAGTTTTGAATGTTAATATTCAATCTGTTTGTAATTGTGCTAGTCTAACTTAATAAGTTTAGTAATGATAGTATACAAATTATAAATCCTAAATGACTGGAAGAGATACCTTTAAGTACTGGAAGTTAATTCTGCTAATAGTGACAGTGAAAGGAATTTTAACACATAACTGCTCTGTTGAGTATAATCTGGGAAAGCATTACAGTATTCCCTTCCATGCACCTTAAGTGGTTGTTAATATTAATTCTTTTCTGGGGGGGAAGAAAACAAGGATGAAGATGTGTGGTTGGTTTGTTGGCTGCTGGCCAGCCTGGCGTTTTGCCCCACAGTGCTAGAACACAATGGCAACAACAATTTATTTTCCTTCCTGAGCTAGTAGGAGCATTTCTGCAACTTCAAAGTGAAATGTGGACAAAACACTGTGCTTTTGAGGGCAGATCTTCTCTAGCACATATTAATTGCAATGAAAAAATATCTGTGATATCCTTATAGCAGTGTGAAAGGTAATAACTTTTGGAGTTTTTGAATGTAATGACCAGTTGAAAGAATGAGGAGGTTTTGTTGTTCCAGTGGCCACACTGCTGCAGTCTGTGGAAGAGCGATGGTAACAGTTGATGCTATTTGCATGGTGATGGAAATAATTCAGTCAATGTGTCTTGTAAACCTGCAACCAAATTTTTGTTTTGTTTTTAAATTGACATATATTTCTTCTTCTGTTTAATTAAGCATATGAATATGCTTATTTGTTTGCTGCATACTGGGTGATGTATACTGTTTACTGTGTTTGGGCTTTGGTCAGATTATTTCCTCTCACAAACACTGTTCTGTTTTATCTTCTCGTTATTTTATCTTCATCTTCTTTTGTAATGAAGAATTATAAATTAATACAAGGCAATTTTTTTTTCTTTTTTTACTTGCAGTGATAACTGGTATTACTTCATTTTATCCTTGTTTTGCAAGAATGGTAGTCAAAGTTATTTTCTCCCAGTTTTTAAGGGTTATGAACTTTGAGTTGTGGAGCCTGAAGGAGCCTCTTGCAGTTTAATTGTTTTCTTGAAGTGCAGGTCAACTCACAGTGCATTTTCCAAAATTGGTTCTATGTAGACCCTGCCAATGTCAAAGACTATTGAAGTACAGCAACTAGAATAACTTTGCTTACAGATTTGCTTTGAAATGTTTTGGCTGTATTCATTGTACATTATAAGGAAAATAAAGAAAATATTAATGGATTGAGAATAAAATACGTCAGCTAAATTGAAGAAAGATGTATGATAATGTCTTAGATCTTTGATAGAAGAACATTTCAGCTGTTACTGCACTGTGTTTCTGTCTGGAGCTCACATGGATTTAGGAGATGATTTTCTAATATGACAGGAGAACATCAAAAGGTTCTTTTCACATTTAAGAAATAGCAATATGACAATTCTAGCAGAGTTTTGGCTTTTCACTACCTCACTTTACATTTCGAGGAAATGGTTTCCTGATGAACAAACACATGTTAGCCTGATAGCATTTTTTTGTATTTGTATTGTGAATGGTCAAATTACACACACACAAAAAACCAGTTATAGTAGATACAGGGTTTTAACACAGAATATATGCATACAATAAATCTATTCAACTGATCTGCTTCCTTTCCCTCCCACCCCCTTGCATCTGGAAATTCATCAATTTCTGCTACTCTTTCTATCTCCCTCTTGAGATCCTCTGGAATAGAGTTAACAGTAGTTGCAGGCATTAATGAACAATGTCATGATTATATTCTGTGGGTCAGTTGTTATTTTTCATTGCTACTAATTCTTATGGAAAGTATGTCATTTATTGAGTATAAACACAATGTGTGCCATGCAAAGTTACGTGCTGCAGTATTTAGTGAAAGCATGTACATCATCATTACATAAATAGAAAGTATTTTTTTTATTTCATTAGTGACTGGCCTGGCATTAAAAATGGAAAATTTTTGGTATTATTTTAATGAGTTCTTCGCTAGGATAAGGCAGGATGGCTATATTTGCATTGATAGTTTGCAGTTGAATTATGCTTTGAGGTTCTTTGGCATATAAGAAGACATTTTTATAAGGTACAACTGCAGAAGAGTCAGGAAAAAAAAAAATAGATGCTTCCATTTGTCCTAGCAGTTGTAAACTTTCATACATACAGGCAGATCTAGTGGAATCTAACTGTGATTAAAAATTTGTATAACAGTGTTTTTTTTACATTATATCTTTAAAGGATCAAAATGAAATCTTTCAGAACTGGATTCTGGACATGTAGAGGTAGTAGCTAAACATCTGCAGCTTCTTTGGCTGTGGCACTCAGGTGTTCTGGTCAAGCTTCAAATATTTCAACACAGTTTTAAGGTCCAATTTATCAAGATATTGAGGAGATGGTACGACAGATGCTGTAACTGAAGAATCTTCTAGTTCTTGTATAATTTTGAAGTGGACTGATGCCTGTCTCAGTGTATGATGTCAGGATTAGATGACTGTTCGTGACAGATGTCTGTGCTTAATAATGCCACTACTTTTATGTCCAACCATTTCTCTCAGTGATTGAGAAATACTTAAAATAATGAGTTTATGTATGGTATTACGTGGGTGTTTTATACTCACTGCTGTGTTGTCCATGTTTGTGAAATACGGAAGAATCTCTATACTGCATTAACAAGTTTTCTCACTACTGCATGAGCTGTGTCAGCAGAGTTGCAGATACCGTTGCTACAGGGTGCTTAGCAGAAGCTACAGCTTGGTATTTCTGGTTGCCCTAAGGCAAATTTTGGATGATTGCAAATATGTTAATATGAGTCAGGTCTTTTCAGCCTTATATAAAGTTTGTCTTTATTTAGTGAAAGCTTGTGCCAGGTACAGCACTGCTCTGAAGAAGAGATTGCCTCTTTGGAAATGTGTTTAGCAGAGGCTACATATGACCACATTGTCTATGAAGGTGGTATCTGCAGGTAAAAAAAAATTCATTATTTGCTCTAGGTTTTACTTAGGAAGTGATAATTTTTGTTGTTACCTTTTCTGTCATGTCGAGGGGTAGCAGAACTAAAGCATTTGGTCCCACTCAATTGTTTTCCCAGTCTACAAAAATATTTCCTATTTAAGCATGGCAGGATAAAGTGGAAATCTGAGAGAGAATGTTTATTAATAGGAACAGCAGGAGCTGGTGGATTTAAAAAGAGGTTGAGGGTTGAATGCCAGTTGGCTGCTTAAAGATTTTAAATCTCCGTTCATTTCCAGGGAAAACTGAATTTTATATGCTATAAGTCAAAGACATCGAGAGTAATAAAATTAAATTGCTTAGAGCTTTGAAGTTGTAGGGATATAATTTTTTTTTCCTTGTTAAGTACTTAGCTGAGAAAAAAATACTAAATTATTTGAAAACAAAGTTCAGATTATTTTTCACTGATCTCTGGAAGGAATGCAGTAATTTTTTTTTGCCAGTATCCGGAAGAAAAAAAAAACAACAAAACAACAAAAAACAGTTTAGAAAAGGCTATATAATACTTTAGCAGGTCTGTCTGAAACTCTTAGGGAATGTTTAAACAGGAAGAATGTGTTCAAATGAGTTTTTGATCAGAATGCCTGAAGGTCTGCTTGGAGTATGAAAAACCTGTTTGTCATATAGAATTTATGTTGCACTTATAAGGATCCAAGCATACGCTGAATGTGCTCTATTTTGGAAATAGTGTGGGCCAGACTTAGTATGAACTGCTGACTGTCTTTTGCCAAGCAAAGAATGAGAGACCAGGGGTTTGACCTTACGGTTAGTAGATCCATCCAGAAAACTTAGCAGTGGACCAGATAAAAAGCTCTTTTGTTTCTGGATTAGTGACCTGTCAAGCCAATTGCTTTATGGTGTGATGGCAACCAACAGTTCATAAAAGTTTAATATATTTTTTTCTGAGGAATCTGAAAATGATTTAGTCTTAAATTAAGCCTTACTTTTCCTTCACGAACAAATTTATGAGTGAATTCCTCACCTCTTTTGGTGCCCTTTGAGGCTACAGGGCATGTGGCCAATGGACTTGTTGATGTAGTAGCAAGAAGCTGGAGCAATTCAAGCCTAAACTGGCCAAGAAGCAAAATACTATATTACCTATAGGGAATTCCTTTCCAAGTACTGCAGCTCAATGATTCCATAGCAGGTATCAGAGTTAATTTTTTGGAGGAGACTGCGGGAATGTCAAAGGCTTACACAATGTCAAGCATTTGTCTTGTTTTAGGGGAAGATAAATGCTACTGAAGCAGTTACTTGATAGGTGAGCAGTCTCTATGGCACTCTTTAGCTGCCTTATGGAGACATTCTTCAGAGAGTGAAGGTTGCTTTCAAATCCAGCAGTTGCTCCACTTCCTTCACTGTGCAACTGATCTTGGAAAATGCATAAATAGAAAGCTTCTGCAATAAATACTGCTTCTGAAATGTAACTCCAGAGCTGTGTCAGGCGGGGATGGGGGAAGGGGAAAGATGAACTCTGCCTTGATTTTTCTGAAAATTGGATTTGTGTGCTTTAGAAACAGCCGGCGAGCCTAAGTAACTGCCTAATGCTCTGCACTAATGAGTGAAGTACAGCAAGCACTTCCCTTATTGCCAAGAGTAGATGTTACTGGAAATTTGTGAAGAAAGCCTGTTTGAGACCCAACTATTTTGCTGGGAACTTAAGTCTGATGAGCTGTGCCTGAATCTTGAGCAGGATTTGAGGGTATTGCTGGCGGTGGCTGGAGCGTCTGGGCTGTGGGACCTCCCTGCAGCTGCTCAGCAACATTCCTGTCAATTTTCCATGCTGCTGCTCGAAATGGATCTGACAGGAATGTCTGCTACTTCTCTGGTGTGTTTTGCTTTTCAAGTCTTTTTTTCCAGGGTCTATCCTAGGAAAAAATGTAGGTGGATGCCAGCCAACCATTTCCTCTTCCCAGTAACTGGAGGTGCTCTGGGAAACACAACCGTTTTTTAAGGGCAAAACTGAAACATTGCTGCTACGATTTATTTTTTTTTTTTCCCTTCTCATAACATTTCAAAAGCTGAAGGGATCAGTGTGTTCTTTTTTGCTTCTTTCTCACCCAAGAGGTGATGAAATGATCTCTACTTTTAGAAGGAGTTATCTCATCTTTGGTCCAAGATGCTTAGATCCTGGAGCTAAAAGCTGTCTAGATTGTCAGCAAGACATCTGTTAGTTAGTCCAGTTGTTATGGGGACTACTGGGCGTGTGTAAGTGGGAGATGGAATATGCTATCTTTTTCATCCACACCTTGGGATTGTTGGAAGAGAAAGCATTATCCTGGTTGACAAGGAAAAGGAGTCAACAGGGGGGGATTTTATCTTCTGTCAGTAGTTTAAACTTTGCCTAACACTCAGCAGAGTTGCTAGGAATCATCCCAAACCCTCTGAAGTGAACACAGAGCTACATCCTTTTCGGTGGCAGCAATAGTTGAAGCAATCCAACTTCCCAGGCTGTATGGGCTTCCTCTTGGCTCAGCCTGTTTTTCTTTTGTGGTCTCTGCTGATCACTCTCCCATGCTGGTCAGCTGAACAATATGTACAGGACCACTTTAGTTCCCTTAGAGATTAGTGATTTTAGTGATGGTTGATGGACTGGAGTCAGTGCTAACCATTTCCCATTTTATGTGAAAATGGAATGTAGTATAACTCACAAAGGCAGATAATATTTGCCAATTTTCTGATCTGGATTTGAACTGCATAAACATCTTCACATTATATAGCATGTCAATCTGCTGAAGACTTAGTGGAAATCTGTTGAAGCTTGCTTACCTGAAGCTTAGTCATCTTGCATTGTTAGAAACAAAATTGTTTTTTTCATTACGATTGGCATTGGCTATATGCTTGTCTCAGGAAGAAGTGAACTGCAGTATTTTCTGTCATGGGACCATCCAGTTCCATCCCATTCATTGTACAATTCTGTGTAGTAATTCAGTAAGCTTTTATTGTTCAAAATCATAAATGCCCCAAGTTAAAAGGTATATGCTGTTTTATTCTATGGCTTTTCTGACTCTTGGAAAGCTGGCACAGGTACACTTTTAAGTCCAGAATTTTTCTGCTGCAGACAAGCAAAATCCACTGCTCGTTTGATGCCATTTCTTCACATTGTAATGAATGAAGGCTTTCAATTAAATATGTGATATCTTTAATGTGTCACTTAGCTATGCTGTGCATACTTGGCATGGTGATTTGTTTCTTTCACCTTCTAGATAATGCTGAGAGGGAACCCTGATTTCCTCCCCAAGACTCACACTTAAAAAGTTCTGCTGTTCTGCATTGCAAGTGGGTACATTATTTGCTATCAGCTATTACCCAAGGTCTCTGACGTTATTGATGGATCATTCTCTTACTCTGGAGTGCTAAAATTTCTTTCAACCTGCATCTTGCTATGAAAGTGAGAAAAAGAAATTCAGAATTTGCAGACTTCTGCTCTATAAAGACTAAATTTTGTATTAATGTTTATTGTGATGGAATATACGCAAAGGCTTTTAAATGTAAACATAACAGAGGATTTATTTCAGCTGCAGCACTGAGTAACCTACCTGTTTGTTTCTCCAGTTTTGCACATAGGAGTGCTCCATAGGGGCAAAATTATTACTGTGTTCTCTCAAAAATTATTTATCAGTGAGATTGTGCCTTGCATCACAGATATTGCCACAGGGTGTGGGGGGGAGAATCAGTTGTTTCTATTTAACAGTGTTTTGTTGGTCTTATGCAGAAGCTTGACGCCCCTTTATTTTTGAAAGGGTAATTATTTATACTGATGGTATTGACTAATCCTCCCTATTATTTGCTATGAGGAAAATAAATCAGATGCAGTTATTTTGTTAAGAAGCTAAAAGCCAAGTAAAATTTTAAGGCAGTATAAATGCCTCACTATTCCTAAAATAGCAAGACACAATGCAAGACTGCATTTTTCCTTATGGTGCTTGCACTGTGCAGTATTATGTTTGTCACACATTACTTCATTGTTACTGGTTTTCCTATTGAAAGAGGACTATACTGTTTAGATGATAGTATGACAGTGTATAGCTGTAACACTAATCAGAATAGTGATTCACCATATTTCTTGAACACTAATTGGTAACTGATGCTAATGAAGGCACATGTTATCTTGGATAGTATTTACTGTACCTGTGCTAATCTGTTCCTAAGACTCCCTGAAACACATAACCACTGCAGTGTGGCCAACATCTCCTTTTATGATTTCCACATTAGCCAGCAGACATTTCTGCACTCCTTAAATATTCATGGCCTTGCATATTTTAACACTTTGTATTATTAATGCAGTTATTAATGTGTTTGGGTAAGAGACTTAGAATGTTGTTAAACTCAGCTTTCTTTTCATATTCAGTAATTTGTATTTACATATTTTAGAAAAGTTGGCCTAGAAACTTCTTCTGATCTTGAAGCAAGAGTAGAGCAACTTCAAAAGAGAAATGCTCTAAGAAAGAAACCCATGCTTATCCATTTTTAATATCAGGTTGAGCTACTTTTAGGATTTAGGGAATACAGCCTATAAGGGTGGGATTTTGAGGCTAAGCTAAGCAGGTTTTAGGGCTGGCTGATGTCAAGGGGGTTGCTGTCCCTTGTACCTCCCTGCTGCCAGCAGTTCCTGCAATGTCCGTTGTATTAGCTTGGCCAATTCTGTGGTCTCTCAGTGAAACCATTTGGTCTGCTAAACTGGCAAGAAAACAAATCCAGAAAAGATGTACATATCCATGCAAAATGCATATCCAAGAGCAGCAAGTGGCAAAGTGATGCTGGAACATACAGGAGATGATATTAACTCACTACCTGTGAAATGTCAGAGCTGGCCCCTGTGTTTTTTCTTTTCTCTCTACAGGTACCCCTTTATTTGTTTTAAGGTGGTACTTTGTTGTTGCAAAACATTTGGCTTCCTAATGAAAAGTATCAATTTAAAAAATATCAAAATTATGAAATAAGATAAATTTTTTAATATAAGATGTAAAGGGGGTAAATAAATTGTAATAATGGCTTTCAGTACTTCAGGTAAAAAATAAGAATGCATGGACCATAAAAAAGAAACACAAACTTCAACACATACTGCTTTCAAATGGCAAATATCTGTGTCAGCAGTATGAGTGTTAATTAAAAGCAAGGTGGTTGTCTCTCCTGTTCTTTTTACAGGTGTATCTGTATAGTAAGGTGTAGAACTATTTGGTGAATCTATAAGGTGAAGTACCTATTTGTGCTTCTATGCCATTAAGAAGGGCACCTAATAGGAGCAAGCATTAGCAGCTCATGTGAGGGCTATGAAAATCATTTCTATTCTTCCACTTCACAGCTGTTGTTGCCTGTGTTATCTACATAAACAGTTTGTAAAGATACGCTGCAGTCGTTTGCTGCAAACTGCTGTTCTATCAAGTTCAAGAAATGTATCTGTTGTGGTTTAAACTTCATAGACCGGAGCGTATTTGCAGATACCTTGGAAAGGCAGTGCTCTTCTGTATGTGATGGCTGAAACCAAATGTTTTTTAGGAGACAGGTAAAATTCATGGGTTGGATTTTTTTATGCTTTTGTTGATTGCTTGGTTTTTGTCTTCTCTTCCAAGTAGAGTTACTTGGACCCTGCTTTTGTGCAATTTTGGAACTGCCTATTTTCTTCTTGACTAGGGATGTTAACACTAGCTATATATGGCTATTTCTAATCTGCACAAAAACATGATCTCTTATTTGAAGTAATTCTTACGGATTATAATAAATACTGTCTTTTACAAGAAATAATTTTACACTTGGTAATACAATTATTCTGCTGTGTCTTTTCTGCATAGAATAAAAAAATATTTCTTATTTCCAAGTGCTTTATTTTTTTTCTTAAAAAAAAAAAAAAGCAAACCCCAACTCATGAATGTGAATCACTGGTATTATTAAACCTAACATTGCAGTGGAAGAGAAATAAATAATCTTAAAGATTTAGTGGGTCGTGTCAGTGGGAAACTGTTTCCTATAAATTTCTGAAAACATATTTTCAAGTGGTAACAAGTTTAAGATTGTTAGGTTTTCTGCCCAGTGTATTATAAGCCCTCCAAAAGACAGTATCTCAATTATAACTTGCCTGTAAAGTATTTACGTATCTTAGAGTGTTTACAGGAATATCTGTAATGGTGTGATTTCAAGCAGCTAAACAAGGAGAACAATGGATGTGGATTTGAGGTTCTCTTCTGGGTTTGGTCACTAATGCATGCACCTTATTACCAGTGTCCCTCATGACTGAAAGCTCAAAATAACTGCAAGCCATATAAGTGGTTCTAAATTCCTCATGCCACTGACTAGCAATTTTTTATATGTGAAAGGATATTGTGTACAGGATTATTTCCCCTTAACGGAAATGTGATTGCTTCTACTCTAGAACATGTTCAGCAGTGACTAAATAGCAAAGATTAATGCAGTAAAATAGGTGAAAGAAGGAAACAACTAAATAAAACTAGTTTTTACTGTTTTAATTTATTGCAGATATAGTTTGAACTGTGAAATAAATCTATTCAGGAGGATGTCCTCCTACAAAAACTTCTATGGAATTTTTAATAGCCACAAGTGGTCACAGCTTTGTTTATACATCTTGTCTGAAAACTGGAAAGTGTTCCTGTAATTAAGTTTTTAAAAAGAGAATATGTAGAGGGAAAGGAAAAGAGAAATAGCCTGACAATATCCCTTGAGGCAAATGTCCCGAGACAATCAGATTTGTTCTCAGAGATGAATGTGTATTATTTTAAAGGCCTGTGTACCGGTGAGGATAGATTTGTTTAGTTTTAAGCCTTGCATTGTGTAAATATCTGCTGATTAAAAGCTTAATAAGTAAAAATTTAAATACCATTTGGTTCATATAATACCTTTGGAGAGCTGGAAAGGATTTAATTTTTCCTACTGAAAAACAGAATAATAGATTGATAGAATGTTTGGGGTTGGAAGGGACTTTTAAAGGTCATTAGTCTACCTCCTTGCAGTGAGGAGGCACATCTTCAACTAGAGTAGGTTGCTAATAGCCCCATTCAACCTGACCATGAATGTTCCCAGGAACGGAGCATCTATAGAAAGTTGAAGGTAGCAGGCGTATGGACTTGGAAAGTACTAGGTATCTGCCTTCTAATATGGGATTTACTCATAATTTTCACTTGCTCATGGAACTTCCTTTGCAGGTTGATATTTTGCAAATCTTTCTCAATCTGGAAAAGACTTTTAGTACTTGCTTACTCAAAAATGCTTCTTAATACTTCATAAATGTCAGAGTTCTTCTGGGCTAGTGGACAATAATTTTGGGATGTCGGTAGTGGAAAATTATTTAAGTGACATCATGGTTGCAGGACAATGCAAACTATAAACTTTGGGAAACTACATAATAGGGTGGTGGGGTTTGGTTTTTTTCTAACACAGAGTAAACAAGCCTGTATTAAAAGTGTGTATTCCAGTAAAGTTTTGTTTACAGGAAAATAATTTAAGTACATTTAGATCAGTTAGTAACTGAACAGAGATTGACCAAGTTGGAATATTTGATTTCATTTTATTATTTTTTCTGTTGGTAGTAGGATTGGTGGGATAATATGGGGTTGTGTTTTCATCTCTTACTACTTGGCCAAGAATATAATTTGTACTTTCAAAAACATTTTCCTCTTATAATATCAGTAGGTATATTGACTTTCTATTGAGTAGTAGCTGAAATTGTGAATTTTTAGGAAAAGGAAATACTCTCTGTGTAAGCTAAATATTTTTCACACAAATTACTTGCCTTAGAACACTGTGTTTATTTAAAGATTAGAAGGTAGCATGAAAGCATGCTGCAGTTGCAGTTTGCTCACTGTACTGAAATATTTTTGTTCTTTTTCAGTATTTAAACATTCATGCTAACTCCTCCCATCCTGTCTACTTTGTGTTTAGATTGGTGAAAGATGAAATTGTTGGAAGGGACTCAGAGAATACAGCTAGAAAATTTTGTCTTAGAGAACAAATATGTAGTATGCCTTTTATGAGCTCTTCAGTGTGGATGATAATGTGAACACAAGGTTGATAAAGCAGTGTGTGTTCTATCTGCTAAATCAAAAAGGAGGCTTATAGAGGGTGTCTTGCCAGGACACATCATCACTTGTCATATGTCTGCAATACTTGCTTAGGACTCTGAAGATGTTTTAATGAATGCACTCATCAGCAATTTTTGGTCTCCCATTTGCTTGCCAGAAGTCTAACATCATCCTTGATGCCAAACATCTCAACTGTAGTTTTCAAATTTTTTGAATAAATAAAATGAATATATTTCTTTTCAAACTGGAAATATTCAAAGTGCCTTCTCTAAAGCTGTAGTGCCCAGGTATTCTTAGGTTTTCTTTCCGAAGAAAATTCTTTTCAGGCTCTCACAGTGGTCCCTGCATTGCAGGTTGGATAAAGCACCTCATGCAGAAGTTAGAAGGACTGATTGCCATTTGAGTCTATCCCCGAAGAAACATTTTATCTATTTAGAAGTAGAAGGTGGGGGGTTTAATGTTTTCTAGGTATTTCTGAATCATTAGGGATCAATGAAAAGCAAAGAATAGTAGATGTGAAAAACACATAGTAGGTCCTTCTTACTTGTGAGGAGAAGGTTTAACTAATAGTGGGTGCCCCTTTTTGCTAGTGTTTGGGGTTGGTTTGTTTGTTTTTACTTGCATTTGAGTGTCTTCCATTCATTCAGGTAAGGTAGACGCATCCTCCAATGTTAGTATTTCAGAAGCCTTCACTGAAATACAGAAATACTGATAAATTTTGTTTTAAGACAGAGGATTGAAACAACAGGGACAACTGACATAAGGTCATGTGGCCTTCTAGAGCAGACACCTTCAGCCTCTGAAGTTGCAGTCTCTTAGGAACTTTGTTTTGGTGAGTCCATTTTTCCATTGATAAGGTGTTGGTTTTTTTTTCTCATAGTACGAATAGCAGCACAGGAGAAGGACGGCAGTGATGGTATACAAGTAATGGATGAAAATAAGGCAAACGTCATCAATATTTTATATGCATGCTACTTTATGGTGACGAGAGGATAATGCACTTAGGAGTCATTCTGACAAGATAGTAATCCCTTCTCTGTGCTGGTAGTTTGAGTGGAAGTAAAATATTGACTATAGCAGTAGTTTCTGAAAGCTGATCAGTACTGTAACCCCTGCTCAGTTTTTCTTTCACCAAAAGATAGTGAAGTCTTCTGACTCTGATATTAATAATACTATTTAAAGATCTTGCATTAATGTGCAGTTTTCTCTAAATGCTGTTTTTTAAGTGTTCTCCAAGCACAGAATCTTCAATCAGACTTCTTATGTCTTGTGACTGGCAGATATATACTGGATATTCTTTCCTAATGCAAAAGGCAGTCTGACTCCATTTAGTTTATTTCCTCTCTAACAGCATCATTAATTATACTGTGAGGGTTGTCTCTCTGCTGTGGAAGTGATCAGAGCAAATGAAAAAACACATCAGTCAGTCTGTGGGTGCTTGTAGGAAAAGTATTGACCTGTTTTACTTCTTTCCTGTGATGGCTTGCTTAAGCATAGAAAACTGTCAGAATTTGTGTTGATTCCAAATAGAAATTTCACTTGTTCTAGATACTCTGAACCTGTCTCTGGGAGCTTTCACTGCAGTAAGGGAGAAGAAACTGAAGTGCTACTCACTGACATTCTCTTTTGGGAAAAGTTTATGATAACAGCTAATCCAGAGATTTAATAACTAAGCTTGAAGAAAAATCAAGCACTGTCTATGAATTCCAAATATTTAATGCTTAAATATTATTTTATGTTTGGGTTTAGAAACTCTTAGAAAACCTGGTACTTCAAAATTTTAGTCTAATCTATTGATGTCATACTACAAAAATACTGTCAGGATACTTGTATATAATTCCTAGCTAAGAATTATTGATTATACATAGTTTGCCTTTTTAATAACACTGAGTAAAAGTATTTTTTTTAATTGTCAGTCAGTTAATTAATTGGAACATTTGTTATAGGTGTATGTACTTAGTGTTCACATAGTCATAAAAATCAGAGTTTTGATGGTTTAAGAACTTGGACTATACATGTAAGTCAAAGATGTGATATATGCACGTGTATTTATAAGGTTTGATGTGTAAAGAATCTTACTTGTATTTACATTCAACGAATTTTTAGGATTGGGTGGGTTTCTGGTGAGATGAAGGGAAGAAGCAGGTAAACATAATGAAGCCTGGTATTTGTTCAACAGGAGACTGTCATTTCCTAAACTGGAGGTAATTTAATCATGTTTGTATCTGGAGCAGTTAAATGAGATCATTTGTCATAATTACTTCATGTCTAACAAGGTCTGTTGCCATTTGGATTTTATGATATGATTCAAATCCCAAAAAGAAAAGAACTTTACCACTGTATATTGAAAATAATATATTTCATTATTAAGTTTTGAACAGAGACTGTATTTCAGATGTGTCTTTAAAAAACTGTCAAGCTGAACCTTTGCTTGCAATCCTGTTGCTGCAGTCTATTACAGGTATATATGACAAAAAGAAGCAGCTTTGGCCTTCCCAAATGCCTGCACTGGTGTTGTTTGTGGCTATTGGGACAGAACCTTTCAGTATCTTATTTTTTGTTTTACTGAGCTAGAAGGAAAAGCTGTTCTGTAATTAAGGAGCTATTTCCAAGAAAGTGGGTGGCCTTAAAACTGTTGATGTGAAGGAGGTGAATAATTGTGGTTAATGTCTAGTGCTGTATGAGTGGGTGAGGGTAATCTTGTCCAAAGAAGTTTCTTGCTAGAGAAAAGCAGAGGTTTTGTGTGAATAACTTTTCACACTTGCTGGTTGTCAGGCAGAGACTCCAGGGTAAGGGGCTGCTGCCGTGTCTGAGTATAGAAACATGTTTGCATCTTCAGTAGCAAGTTATTTTTATTAACAGGGTAACATATTTGTTTTAGCATAGCCAAGGAGAGACCTGAAATTGACTTAAATACTTCAGACTCACTTAGTTGAGGTTATACAAAAACATAAGTTTGTGATACACCACGATTTTGACTGTGTATTTATTTGTATATCTTACTGATGGAAAGTATTTGCTGTTGAAGATGTTAGGATTGTTAAGTAACTGCAGTTCTGCTCTACAAAGCAACAAGATCAAGAGGTGCTGCTAAAATTCTGATATTGTCTGAAATCAGGACTAGGATACACATCTTGTTAATGAGTTGTATATAGCGTTGGCTTTTCTTTGACTTTTTTTTTCCCTGAAAGATAATCATGTGTCTTGAATCATGATTCATTTACATTAAGAATTTTGGTCTGTAACTGAAATAATTGGAATTATTTCAGAGTTTATTTTGGCAATTGAGCTGTAGAGACAAATCTTACCACATTTTATGATAATAAGTTCCCTTTGATTGTCTAGCTTTCTTCTGAAAGATAGATTTTGTCCACAGTCAACCATTACTTACCATTTTATAATGTCCATTAAATTAGGTTTGGGGTCTGTTTTGTTTTCTGAAAATTATCTCAAATTTAAAAATACCCTGAGGTCTTGTGTAAACTTACTTTTCTTAATCAGGTTTAGTAGTTTTTCTGCAATGAGGTATGTTTGCAAATGCTAAGAGACTGTATATTTTGCTCTATTCCAGTGCCTGATGACCTCTCCCTAGAAGAAAAAGAGGAGCTTTTAAATATTCGTCGCAGGAAAAAAGAACTGATTGATGATATTGAGGTAACTGATTTATCTGTAAAGATCCTTAAAGGACTGCTTCAGTAGATCAAGTTACAGTAAACTGCATATCTAGGTGTGAATTCCAGGTACTTATTTTAAAGGTATATGAATGTCTTAAGATAAATCTGACTAATAATGAACAGGATTTATGCTTTAAAAAATGCTAACTTCTGTATTTATGTAATGTAGTATGTAGGTATGTACACATTTGGTTTGTGTAATCAGTAACTCATTAAAAAGCAGATTTGCATACAGGATAGGAGTGGAGTGAGAAATCTGAGTAAAGAAATCTTACGCTTAAATTGATAATGGCAGTTTGGTCTTGATGCTCCAACATGAGCACAAACTTGGGAGTTCAGGTCCAATAACAGTCAGTTGTAAAACCGTAAAGCTAAGTATCTAAGGAAGCCATGAGATTCATCACTTCTCTTCAAGTGACTAGCAAATATTAGAAAAATAAACCTAGTTGATCATATTAACATATGATCGATGATTTCAACAAATGTTTTCATGCAGGTTAACATATTGTCCTTCTTTTGCAGAGATTAAAATTTGAAATTGCTGAGGTTATGACAGAAATTGATAATCTAACTAGTGTAGAAGAAAGGTAAGTAATGCTAATACGATTCAGTGAGACCATGGAACAGGTCTTCTAGGAATAGCAAATAAAAATAGCTTTATCATGCTAAACAAACATAAGATTGCCTTTATTCAGTCTGTTATAAAGTCTCTAAAGCTTGACTTTATCCTGTTCAGGTGTGTCATTCATTTGGATAGACAATATGTTGTATAGAATGTAATATTTTAGACTGTCCAGTTGATAATGATGCAGTTCTGTGAAGTTGCAATCACATGAAATAACAGAAAATAGTAACATCATTTTCCCCTGTATAAAAAAGGAATGTATTGTTTTTTCAGTAAAAAATACAAAGTAGACAAAATACAGATGAAAAGCTCATCTAGAAGTTGTTTTTGTAAAAGAGCAACTGATAACGGCTTGTTTATTGTTTTGTTTGTTGTTTTTTTTTTCTTTGTTTTTGCCTCCACATGTAGCAAAACTACACAAAGAAATAAGCAAATAGCCATGGGAAGGAAGAAATTCAACATGGACCCTAAGAAGGTAGACAATTTTTTTTCCACCTATCAGGAATTGGGTTCCTGCTTGTAATATGATCCATAGACCAACAAATACAATTGTGTTTTCTTAAGAAAACATTTCCGATAATAAGTTCACAAGCCTTTTTTGTATATCCTGTAACAAAGTGTGCAGAGGGTTAAATTAGAAGTGGATATGTACTTTCAGTGAAGCAGAACTTTTTTACAATTCAGGTTAATTATCAATGATGAAGTATGGCTGCTATTAATTGAGCTGGCTTGCATAAAGTTTATTTGTATCTGACAAAGGTGTTCTATGTTGATTGTCAAATATAATCCTAAAAATATTTTAATGTTTTGTTATTAGTGATACCACTCTTTTTATATGCCCTCATATTCTTATTTTTTCCAAAATACGTACAATGTTTTTCTTTTAGTTTGTTCTTATATAGACTTTTATATTTGCCAAAATTCTGTTTGTGAAAAGGGCATGTATGAGCACTACTGTGTTAGTATACACGGCTACTATACATGTATACTCCCATGACTTGTACCCACAGGTGGAAACTTGGTTACCAGTTTCAAGATGTCTACCTTGCATTTAGCCAAGAAGTAAATAATTTCTCTGCACTGTCTCTATTTTTCTTAAATCATTGCTAATTTTATCGAAAATTCAGAGACCTGCCTGATGCTCCTTGCTTTGTTTTACTGTGTTCTGCTGTTTGGAATTGAGATTCCCTTTTGAATTTGTCAAGAGTCTTCTTTAAGTTCTTTTTGGAAATGGTTTAGTTGTGGTTTGGGGGTTTGGGGTTTGTTGTTTTGTTTTGGTTTTTTTGGGGTGGGGGGCAGGAGGAGGTGGGCAGGTTGGTTGTTTTGTTCTGTTAGTTCCTGACTTAGTTCTTTCCAAATGTATTGAATTCAGTTAAACGTGATGGTTTCTCTGTAATGTTCCAAGTATGGGGATGGTTGCTAATCTTCAGGCTGTTTTCAGTTTACCAGAAACACTCAAGTTCTTTCAGCTATAGAACCCTTTTTAAGCTACTGATTTTCTTTTCCAGTTTGGTGACTAACTTCAGTTCTGTTGAGGGCAGAACACCCCCAAATATCCTGATAGTTTGCTGTTGTCCTCCAGCTCTTTCATGTCCTAGAAATTTCTGGCAAAGTCACAGGGTGATGTCAGATGCTTTCATTACAGTGTTAACTATTTTTTGTTACTGCTTTTATTGGGTGAAATTATTTCTATAAATAGATGCTGTGGCCAGATTGCTACTGTAACATAATTTAAATGTGGTAAACAGACTTAGAGTAGTAATTTCTTAATAATGTCTGTGAATCAGTGGTGGCCTGCAGTACCTGGCTGCTCTAAAGCTAGATCATCTTGTTAGCAGCGTGTAGTAGAAAGTACCAGCTGCAAAAATACATCACCTTCTAATGTTAAGACAATTAAGTTGGGTAATTGTGAAAAGGATGTTTTTCATTCATAAATAGGAGGGAGGATGCCCTTAGGAGTTACAAATGTCAAAGAACTGGTGTAATAATAAATGTGCCAAATCCCCCAAATTGTTTGGATGTTTTCCTACTAGCAGGCACACAGTGAGGTGATTTTTCTCTTAACATTTTCATTTGAAGACCTTTTACGTTTTCTAGCGCATAACCCACATGTAGAGCAATTCTTCCTGCCCCCACTCAGATAATCTTCATTCAGAATAGCTGTGTTTAACACAGTCACATGATGTCAATATCCCATACTTTGCTGTTTGGATTTGGTTAAGTGGTGTGGGAAATGCTATAATGGTAGTTTGTAAAACACTTTAAGAATCACTGTGCAGAGAATATAAAGATGTGCTTAAAATCCCCAGCAATCAAGTCAGTACAGCCTGTGTAGGGCCCAGAATATTATTTCTCTGTGTTACAAAGGCAGGGTTTAAATAAATGCAGAATTTGTCACTGTTACTGTAAAAGCTATTGACTTTAAAAGCAGAATTTACTGCATTGACTTAAAAAAACCCCTCAAGTATGCAGTATTTGTAGTGAATATTTAATATTTGTGTAGCTGATAATTTTGTGGGGATAGGTCAAACTAATACAGCTGTATTTTGTCTTCTATCAGTCTACAGAAAGAAAATTTGCATCAAGATAAAAGCATAGGAGTTGATGGGGATTTGTATGACCTATTTTACCATTGATTCCAGATGCTGGAGCTGTTGTCCCAGACAAATTCCTTTTCCTGTCTATTTGACTTCTGCTTGTTTAACATCTTATTAGTAATAATAATTTTTTAAAAAATCCAGAAAAGGGAACATTACATTTTTTTTTTTTTGGTATGTTAAAGTATCTGCTGCTATGCAGAGAAATTGGATTTCCATGCATCCAGTGACATCCATAATCTTTTTCAGTGACTTGTAGAACTTCTAAAAGTCTGTTCTGTCTTGTTTACACCAAGCAAGAATAATGTAGTCCAGATGTTGAACAAGGGAATCTGCAATGACTACTCTTTGTTTCTTAGAAAGAAGGTTCTTTTTTTTTGGTTTACAGGGCTGAGAAAGCTGTTTGAATAACAGCTTTGTTAAACAGTTTTGTTTTTTGTTGTTGTTTTTGTTTGTTTTTTGTTGGTTTTGTTTTTTTTTTTTTTTGCCAGGCAGGTAATCACTTCATTATTAAAAAGAAAACAACAAAAACAAACCCAAACAAAAAATAGTCAACCAAACGGAACAATAATTACTCAATTATTCTGCTGATTGTTTCTTCAGAGCCAGCTATGCTATATTAAAAAAAAGTTTTTTCCAGTTGTAATGAAATAAAAAATAAATAGATTCCATTTGCAAAAATTGAAAACCTTCTAATATTTCTGAAATCATGTAATAATTTAGTAGGAAAGATTTTTAATAATTTATCATTCCATATTTGGAATCCAAGACATTAAGGTTACTTAGAGATGCCATTCCTTCTTTTCACTAGCAAGCTGTTAACAGTTTTTTGAAATTAGCAGGAACATCAACATCTTCACTGGGGTGTGTGGCGGGGAAAAACAACATGCTCTCTCTTCATGGCCCTGCTGAGTGTTGGAGGAACACCCCTTCTATCTTTTACATAATCTTTATATAACTCTTAGTCTCCTTTCTTTACCACTTTGCAGAAAGCTCTCTGGGCATCCCTAGAGTGTGCCAGTTATAGGGCCAGTAATTTATGGAGGCATAGGAGTCCAGGGACTTGATCAAGTACCCACTCAGGGACAGGGTAAGACTCTCCTCCTGGCTTTGGTAGAAGCTCCATGGTAGAAACTTCATTAGCTCATGAACAGTCCTTTGTGAATAGTTTAGTTCAAGTCCTTTGTGAATAGTTTAGTTCCAGCAGAAGCAGAAGTCACTGATAATCCCAGTGACAGCGTAAACTTTTAAACCCATTTCAGTATCTTCACCTGTGACTTCTACTGCAAGTAATGGCTTGATGTATTGGGTTGCAGTTTGTAGATTATAACAAATTCTTTGTGTCATGATGGTAATTAAGTTATTCATACATAACCTCTCCATTGTATGCTTTTACAGATTATGTCTCTACAGTCCTTATGCAATGTTGGCAACAGGCTATGCCACACACTAACTCCAAAGAGCAACATGGAATCAGTATTCAATTAGTATTTGATATGTATGTTATTGAGGGATTCAAACTGCCACCTAGTACTTCTAGCCTTAAAAAAAAAGTGTCCTCATTTTAGTCTTTAAAACAGTACTAAATATTGCTTATCTAACTGAAAAAAAAATTAATTTCATTAAAAAACAAACAAAAATCTGTAGGCTTGTAATGCTTAATGTGCTATGTATATGTCTGTGTCAGTATATTAATACCAAATGCTATGATCAATATTTACATAAACATTTGTGGAAGAAACTATAACATTCCTTTTCCTCTGGAATTGCTTTTCCTAGGGAATACAATTTCTAATAGAGAATGACCTCCTACAGAACACTGCAGAAGACATTGCACAGTTTCTTTACAAAGGAGAAGGATTAAATAAAACAGTAATTGGAGATTACCTTGGTGAAAGGTAAAATACTGAAACTTTTTTCTTGAGTTTACAAAGCATACTTACAAGAGTTGGTAGTTAATTTCCTCTTCACAGGCTGGATCAGAGAGCTACTTCACTTCTCTTGAGGTCTATAAAAGCTACTGCAGAAAACAAAACTACTACAGTACTGTGATTTTTATTTTTTTTTTTCCTTTAAATAGGTACATTGTGAAAAGATAATTTAATTATCTGGTATCTACTGTTTTGAGAAAATACCCTTAAATTTGGCTATAGTGCAGAATTTAAGAGCACAAGCTTTTGGAATATCTGAGTAGTATTGCAGCAGTCCTAGCAACTCTTGATACAGTGCCCAGATAAGGAGAGACTTAAAATCGCTAATAATTGGACAGTAAATAAATTACTTATTAAAATGCGTAGTTCCTAGGTCAATAGTTATAAGCAGTTATAATAGTTATACTCTTTAGTGTTCTGCCCGGCACACAGACTTCTCACTAATAAGTAGGTGTCTCAAAGGGCAGCCACATGATAATCTTTATCAATCCTAGGACAATAAACACGCAACATGTGTATTTATGCAGACTACTGCAAAACACAGTCAAAATGCAAATTACTTCCATTGCTGTGCAACCTAGGAATTGATTTTGTAAAAAGCAGTAGAAAGAGAAGAGTGGGTTTCAGTACGTGCATCTACATGTTTACACATGTTCCAGTTCAGATGCCAGTTACAGAGGTTTAGAAGTTGACTCAGTATATACTCCTGTAGTGGTACCTTCTGGCAGATCCCTTTCAAAGCACCCATAATCTGACAGCATCAACATCTTAGTTTGTGCTCAGCAATATCCTCCTGACTTTAATAAGTTTAATAGAATGTATTATTTCAAAACAGATCTCTATGAAGTTTCTGTACAGTATATGTAGAAATTTCAACAAATCTTATGCAACAGCATTATGTTGTTTCTCTTGGTTATTTGGGCAATCAGTATTATAAAATCACTACTATGTAATATCCATAATTGCAAAAATGTAAAAAAGCTTATATAAAGCACTGTCCATTTTTGGGAGTTGTTTTCTATTGTGGAATTGGCTTGAGAAATAATTTCCATTTGTTTAGTCCTATTCCCAGAATCCCTGTACTTATGCAGAAAGATCTTAGCATTATGTCTGGGCCCACTGGAGTCATCAGTTAATATTCTTGTGACTATTTATGATTCACATTTAAAATTCAAGTATTGCTCGTTCTTTTGCATCCCTGGCAGGTATGCTGCTGGGAAGCACTGTGGTCTAATTTGAAAATAAAGGGCAGCCTTTCTTAATCTTGTGTACGTATGCAGATAAATAAGCAAGTCAATTAGATCTGAATTTTTCAGGACTTCAATACAGACAAATGTAGTAGTCATAGTGAATAGAAAAATTGATCAGGAAATTTTGTGCAAATCTATCAACTGGATAATAAAGTTTTGGGAGAAGTGAAAACAGCATACTGCTTCTGTTTTCCCATTTTGAGTTCTCTCTTTTATTATACTATTAATGCCACTTTATTTCACTGTTCTGAAAAGTAGCCACACAGTTGAATTGTGCATCACTAAATTTCATGAGCATTGCTCAGTTTTGCTTGATGGAGCGGAATGAACGGCTTGTTTTAAGGCATATACTTGTGAGGATTACACATTAGTCTGACTACTCAGTTAGTAATGCAACAGGTAATTCCTGGTGGATGCACACCTTTCTGTTTTTGGGTGGAGGCTGATATTCAACATTCTATCTTGGTGATGTATTGAAAGCAACCCTGAGGATTATAAACCTTTTTGCTTCTGACATATGAACTCTGCATCCAAATATTTTGTGTGTGTTAATGTTTAAATGTTGCTTTTGCATTTAAATACCATTGTATCAAACAAAGCATAATTTGGCTCATGATTTACATGGCAATATAAAAGACAGGTGAGGGGAAAGCTGTTCAAAACCTGTTCTGATTTTAGTAAACTTTCATTGTAACAATTTTTGAGAATGGAGTAAGAGTGTATGCACATACTAAGTAGCTCTCTAAAAAAAGCAGTTCTTTTTCTTAGAATACAATCAATTAAAGCATATTTGTTCCTTTTCTTTGTACATAAATTAATATACTGCTTTAATATTTTCTGTTCTTAGAGAAAAAATGGGATAGTTAAATTTTTGTTGGCTTGATTTGATTACTACGATCATTTATTTCCTTGCTTATTCTCAGAAGGAAATAGAGATAACTAACAAGCCTTTAAAGTTCAAAATTGTAATTGTCTATTTGCAATTTTTTCTTTCATAGAGATGAATTTAATATTAAAGTTCTTCAGGCTTTTGTTGAACTCCATGAGTTCGCTGATCTCAATCTTGTACAAGCCTTAAGGTGAGTAAATTCTTTCTCTTTTTTTTTTTGACCTGAGCTTCCGTTATTGAATTGCACACTGGTATGATTCACTGTGTTGATTTATTTGGCAGAAAGCTGATTTACAGCTCAGTAACGTTGTGTGCATTACTGTGCAAGTGAGCAGACAGCTCTGTTTTAACCCTTTCAATTCCTTGTGTGTGTGTGCTGCCTTTTGTTGGTGAAAACTTGTAATTATTTCAGACAAATATGAACAACTAAAACAGAGCTGTAACACTTTGGTGTGTCTGCCTTATGTGGACATTTGAAGATCTACTTTATATCTTAACACTGAGATAGATAAAAGCCGAACAATGCCCTAATCCAAGCAAATAATAATTTTCTTTAGTGTGCTGTCTTCTCCTTTCCTTCCACATCAACTTGTTCCTCTGGGCAGAATCCCACTGACCATAATTATAGAATGATTTGGGTTGGAAGTGACCTTTAAAAATTATCTATTTCCAACCCCCCTGCCATGAGCAGGGACACCTCCCATTAGAGCAGCTTACTGAAAGCTCCATTTCAACCTGGCCTTGAACACATCCAGTGGTGGAGCATCCACAACTTCCCTGAGTAACCTATTCCAATGTCTCACTTCCCTTACAGTGAAGAACTTCTTAATTTCTAACCTGAATTTACCCTCTTCCAGTCTGAAGCCATTACCTCTTATTCTTTCACTACAAGTCCTTGTAAAAAGTCCCTCCCCAGGTTTGTTGGAGTCCCTTTTCATATACTGGAAGGCCACAAGGTCTCCCTGCAGCCTCCTGTTCTCCAGACTGAACAGTCCTAACTCTCACAGCCTGTCCTCAGAGTTCCAGTCCTCTGATCATATTTGTGGCCCTCCTCTGGAGCCATTTCAGCAGGTCCATGTCCTTCTTGTGTTGGGGACTTCAGAGCTGGACACAGTACCCCAGGTGGACTCTCACAAGTGATGATCAGTGATGAAATTCAATGACGAAGAGAAAAACTTTGAATCAAGTAATTTCCTTCTACTTTCCTCAGAGCTTCCCACTTGTCATGTGAAAGAAATTGTAATATCTTAGTATACATTTTTCCCTTGCTGAGTGAACAGTTTACTTGATTTCTCTGGGATGCCAGCATACAGTGACCTTGTGAAGTCCCTTCGTACCTTGGTCAAAATCCATAATAGATCTAGCAAATTAGGTGGATTTAGATAGTTTTGCCCACTTCATTGCCACAAGTGACTCCCTCCTGACACCAGATAAATTGAAATGTCCATGTGGTCTTTGTCTCTGGTGCAGTGCCTTGTTACGTGGAGTCAGAACAGCTTTGCTTTGGTTGAGTGATGTGGGAATAACTTGAGCTGCCTGAAGCTTGAGCTAAGGAAGCCTTTTCTCTGGCTGCTGTAGCTTTGTCTGGGAGGCTTCAAATTCCTATCTTTTTTTACCCTATTTAACATTAGGTTTGACTTTATTCTTCCTTAGCAGCTGCTACTATTAAATGTTTGTATTTTGGTAGCTTACAAAATTCGTGATCTGGGTTGGAACCTTGCACGAGGTGAGTAAAAGACCGTATATAGAGCTGGCAAACTAAAGATGGCCTGTGACACTTTAATATAATGTCCTAAAATGAAAACTGACAAAGATAGGAATAAATAGTTTTTATATTGGCATCCAGTGTACAGGGAATATTGAGAACTTCTTTTGCATGGCAGAGCATGTTATTTTGCTGGTTTAGATCCTGTTCTAGTTAATTCTTTTGCTAGGAAAGAAAAGAAAAACTGGTTAAATGCAATGGAGCTTTTTTAGCTCCACGGTGAGCCAAAAGTAAATTTGTGAAGACTTCTGTCCTGTATGCATTCCAGTGTACCTACATGTAGAAATAGTTAATTATGAAAGTAAAAGTTATATTCCAGTTCATGATGTTAAACAGGAGCACGAATTTCCTGCATACATTACAAAATTACTGAGATTATACCATGAATGTTTCTTTTTAAAATCAGGGTCTGATTTTTGTAGTGTGAACTCAGAGTAGACAGGCAGCACCACTCTTAAGCACTGAGGTTTTCTTCTTGTTATTACTATTCCTAAAATGTTTTTGATACAGTCAAGCAATGATGTTAAGTGTTCTTGTATACCTTGTTTTTCTCCCCCCTGCCAGAAATATTTTATGGAATGTGTCTCTTTACATTGTGAGTAAAGCCTAGCTAAGTGTTGCTTTTAATATTCAGGAAACCCAGGGAGGATTTAAGTGATTATTTGCCCATAGCATTCTCATGGCAAAAATGGGATGCATACAGAAAATTGTTCACTAGTCTGGAAAAAAAAAAAAAGTCTCAGAATATGAACTGCCATATTATCTTGCCTGATAGCATGCAGTGTTGCTGGCTGAATTACTGGGCTAGCCATCTGTGCATGTTGCTTTATAATAGCTCCTGATTTGTGTATTGAGAGATGGAGAACCTATTTCTAGAACATTTTCTATAGATGGTACTGGCATTGTTTCTGATTATTAGTAATATATGCTGAATATAAAAATATTGGAATGAGTCTAATGAATCTTCCCTTCCCTAGGCAGTTTCTGTGGAGCTTCAGACTCCCAGGAGAGGCTCAAAAAATCGATCGTATGATGGAAGCTTTTGCTTCACGCTATTGCCTTTGTAATCCAGGAGTCTTCCAATCTACAGGTTAGTCAGAGGAAACAGTAGAAGTTCTTAAGTCTGTGTATTTATTTTTACATCTTATATGTTGTTCTACAAGGAGACAATGGCCAGTTTGGAAGTTCAGGATAAAATAATATGCAAAATAAGAATTTTCTGAGAACAGAGAAACTGCAACTGTATAAACCTACCCTTTGTTTCCAGGAGATGCAAGCTTTTGGTCAGAATGCATTTTGATTTACAAAGCTTAAGCATTAATGTATATCTAAGCCAAACGAAGTATAGAACACACTTCAGAAATACTACCAAAGGTTTTTGCTAGGAATTTGAGAAGATTCTTAAAGACTTAAAGGCAGAAGAGACCAATAGGTCAGGTAGTCTCACCTATCAGTTTATAAGGACTTTACACCTGATTATCTTTGTATTAAGTCCACCTATATGTGTCTATAGTATAGTGTATTATCTAGAAAGTCATCCTTTTTTGTTATGAGGACTGTATCCTTTCTTTTTATCAGTCTGTTCAACAATAAATTATCTCAATTAGAAATGCACCTCAGTTTTCTATTAATTACTTGGTTTATGACTCAAGTCATAAAAGGTAACAAAACTTTATGATAAAGAAGCACAGAATGTCCCAGCATTTTGGCATTGTTGATCTGTTCAGTTATATACACACACAGCTTGCTCTTGATAGTTTGAGGAAGAAAGTTAATAAAAAATTAATAAAAAGCAGCTCTGAAACAGAGAGGAAAACACTGAAAACAAACTGCTGAGGATGAAAATGAATTTTTTCCTCTACGTAGCAGAGAGGTTTCCATACTGTTTTTCCTTACACAGGATCTTACTCTTGAATTCTGGGAGAATCATAACCATGAGGCATGATAAGATCTCCATTGTAATCTTTTGATATTGTTCAGTGTCCTAACCACCTTGTGTATGACAAGAAATTGAGTCAGTATCATTTTCAGTCTGTTCAAATGCAGTTCGGGTATTATTTTGAAGAGACTGTTCTTTTTGTAGAAAAGTACTTTTGAGTAACAACCTGATTGACCAAGTCCATTGTAGGATCTACCAATATGATCTAGGCAGAATCTCTTTGCAGAGAATGTTTTAGCCAACAACACTTCAGTGTTTGAAGCAAAATGCTATTTTAGGATTATAGTAATGATTTCAAGGAGTTTAAAATTTGTGCAGGATTCTCTTGTACTGCTTTTCTTATACTGGTTTTTGAATTGCTACAAATTTTTCTTAGGCTTACTTCAACAGTTTAAAGAAAGATTTGAGGCTGCTTTTATGCAAGATTTCCTGTTTCTTTTTATTTATCAGTCAGGATAAGCTATATATTAACTTTATGGGTTTGTGCCACAACATGTAAAGATAAATAATTTTTCAAATCTTCTTTCAGATACATGCTATGTGCTTTCATTTGCGATCATTATGTTAAATACCAGTCTGCACAACCACAATGTAAGAGATAAACCAACAGTAGAGAGGTTTATTTCTATGAATCGTGGAATTAATGAAGGTGGAGATCTTCCAGAAGAATTGCTGCGGGTAAGTTAGATAGGGTAAGACAAGGCATTGCTTTGTGTTTTTAATAGGAAACTTAGAAGTGTGTACAACACTTCTCAGGCAAATTTGTCAAGGGAAAGGAAGAAAAATGTTTTCTAGCATGCATAACCTTTTGAGAAGCTGGAAGAATCATCTTCTGATACTCACAGCTGCTTTGAGCTAGTTCTCCCTATATTCAAGTCTGATGTTGAGGACAGGAGATTATAAAAATAGCCCATTTTGTATATCTCTCACTAATTTGGTGATGGGAAATTTATTGTGGAATTGGCTTCCTATGGGGAAAAAAAAAAAAAGTTATATTTCTTGGTACTCAAAGCTGGAAAAAACAGTAAAAATCACTGTTTCGTTACTGCCTCTCATTTTTGCATGTGTCTTGTGGAGCTTCCTCCTACCAGTAAAAATAACTCTCTCAGACAGTGTGATGGACTAAACCATTCTCTGAAAAAACAGATTAATTGTCAAAACTTCTGGTAAATGAGGCCTGAAGCTGAAACCTTTGAAATACTGAAATTACTGATGCTTGCTTATAGAAGAAGTAATTTGAAATCAAACTAGTAAACAAAATTTGAGAAAGAACAGTCCAGAATTTCCTATGCTTTTTATACAAATAGTCTGAGAAACAATAAGAAGTCCTTGGTTCTGTTAGGCGTTTTATTAATGAGGTCTTTTTCCTTTTTTTTTTTTTTTTTTATTCTTCTAGAATTTGTATGAAAGTATTAAGAATGAGCCGTTTAAAATTCCAGAGGATGATGGAAATGATCTAACACATACATTTTTTAATCCAGATAGAGAAGGTTGGCTGCTGAAATTAGGTTAGTTACAAAGGCAGTTTTACTGGTGTATGTTTGTTTGTTCTTAGCATGTTTGTGGCTTCCGTGTCTCTGCTTTCTTGTGAAGGTAACAGGATTAATTTTGTAATTTGTATTTAAGTGTACAAATCAAAATAAGTAACTCCTTTACATCTGAAGGTTGTTACTTCTTATTTTGAGTACCCAAATTATCAATCTTGTTTCAAGCTTTGGAGTTTTATTTCTGATGTATGAGAAATGAAAACTCAGCAACAAAAATGAAACATCATGTTATTTACCACATGCTGTGACTGATAAATAACAAATAAGTCTCCATAAGGTCATTTCAGAAAACTGCATGATATTTAAACTCAGTTTTCTGTGTACAAAAAAAAGGATTTATCTTCAAATAGTTATTTTTGTATGTCTTTATTTTTCCATATTATTTGTGAGTTTCTCTTGGTTTGGTTTTGGCTATGATTTTTTAATGAGTGGTTTAAATGTGCCTTCTTGTTTTCCTTATGGCCTATGACCTATCACCTTTCTGTTCTGTGACTGGCTGTCTCTGCTTATTCTGCATTAGGAGGTACGTATCTGATTGCTTTCCAGTCCCTTCTTCTTCTGTTGCTCATTCGTTTACTTTCTTCCTTTTTTCTTTTTTTTTTTTGTTTTTTGTTTGTTTTGTTTTGTTTTGTTTTGTTTGTTACTTTGGGTTTTTTTAATCAGATATATTGTAGCATTTTGCTTTTTCACTCAGTGTCCTAACAGTATCATCAGTGGTACTCTAAAAGATTGGCATGTCAGTGTCTAGCTCATGTGCAAATGTGTTCTGAAAAAGAAGTAAGTAAATTTTACATGTAGAAGTAAGTTTTACATGTAAAGCAGAAAAATAAAGATGACTATTCAGCATACTTTTCTCATTCATTGAAGAACATAATAAAGGAAGACTAAAGTATGCCTTGCTCTTGTAATGAAGTTCCAGAGTGATTTTGTTACTTGTATATCAATTAGATTATAGAAAGACTGATTACATTTCAACTATGCATTTATAAAACCTGTTCTTTTTCCTGCTTCTTTCCTTTTCCTTCGTAAATAATAAGCTTAATTAACAGAATCATAAATGAGTATCAGATTTAGGGTTGCAGAAACTTTTGGTTATTTGCAGTCTCCTGGCACTGCAAGATGCCTTTATTTACAGATTCTTTTAAAGTTGATGGAATTCACCTTTCAACTTTGGAGTTTTTTCCTATATGAAGGAGACTGAAATTTTATTTTACGTTTGTTTTTCAATGAAATAAACCTCTTATATAAAACAGTGCACACTGCAAAAGAGACAGTTTTCAGCCACTTCAATGTGTAACTGCATGTTAAAATGGAAGGAACTTTGCACTTGGAGAATGGTTACTAAAGTATGAAAAGGCATGTGAGTGGGGGATGCACATTGGTGTGAATGTGATGAAAGTAGAGCCTGATTCACACTGTGGGCCCACTTTATGAATGTACCTGGAAATTAGTTGTCATGTTAGTGCTGTAAGGAAATAGACGTGAAAAGGAAGCATCTGGAATTAATTCATAGTGTCTTGTTTTCATCTCTGTGCTACAGATTTATAGAGCTCTTTGTCTTTCTCACTACAAAAAAAAGCAAAAATCTTGCATTTTGATGTGTTGGCACAGCTGGCACAATTTCAATGATGACTTTGCAGCTTTTCTCCATTTTTGTAGTGTGAGAGAATACCTATCACCATAGAAAAGGCATTCAAGATGATGTAGATAATATGTGTGTTCTGTAGAAGAGGTTGGGTATAAGGCCATGCTGTTCATCTTCTGTTGCTAGTGTGCTCTCATGCACATCCCGAGCATGCAAGCAAGAATATGAGTGTGTGTAGAGGAGTTACAGCATCCCCCGTGGAAGAAACTTGTCAACAAAAGACATATAGGAGAAGTAATAAAAAATAAAGAAACTGAAGGAAAAGGGTGACTGAAAGACAGTGAGAGCTGTCAGGTACTTCTGTACAATCCATCTCTGGTCCTGGCACAAAGCCAATAAACCCAACATTTCATTATGTACTACATAGATGAGAGAGTGTACAGAAAAACCAGTAATAAAATTGTGTGCAATGGAAGAGTGTTGTACATAATGCTCCAGTGGTGTGAGGGATATTTGAATAAGGAAGTTAAATGTGTGAATCAGCCTATAAATCTGTGAAGCTGTGCATTTGTGAAAAATGCATTTCTTTCAGCAGACAGGGTACAGGACTGGTACAGACAAAGATATTTTGCTAGCATTGACCAGAAATAAATCTTACAATCTTTTATTTTTAAGTTTCTTTTCTTTCTTTCCTTTTGGCTTTCCAATTTGTTGGGAGGCTTAAGCTGTATGTTGAGAGTGCTGTCTTGATCCATGTTGTGTACATTTTTACAGTTCTTTCTGTTGGGAAACACTTCTTGTGAAACAGGGCAAGGTTTCCCTTAGTTCTTGAAGATGCTGATATTAAAAGTCTCAGCATTGTTCAAATGCTAAAGAGACTATTCTTGCATAAGAATTTTAAGTCTAGTTGTGATAATACTTAAAAGTTGAAGTAGAAAATTTTATAGAAATCTCTAAATATGACTAAGACAACCTGCAGACTCCCAAGTATATCAAGACAGTATTTTGTATTTGGTACTTCAGCTCTTCCCATTTATCTATGTGTGCCTGTCTTTTTAGTGTGGAGCTCAGTGTATTGATTATCTGCTGGGCAAGAGATGGAAATTGTGAAACTTTCATATACTGTAGAATTCATCTGTCCTAAAGACCAACCTAGCTCTCTAGCTTGGCATTGGGTTTTAGAAAGCTTGGAGGGTGCAAATTGTTCAGAGATTACTTTGTGTTAAGTCTGAGTGCCAATCTTGACAGTCAGACAGCAATTCAGGTTTTATCTATCTAGTCTCAGTCCTTTTATATAGACATGTTTATCTTGTAAACCTAAATGATCATTCAGTTCTACATAGTTTGAAGCCATAATTATACCACAATGAAAATGAATGCTACAAGTAAAGAAACTGAAAGCTGCTGAATGCTTATGAATCCTCAGTCAGATTGAGATGATTTCAGATTTCAGATTTTTCTGTGTCATAATTACTAGTGGTGTCGGTACCATGACATTTTCTGCTATCCAGTTGTATTTTAACGCTGTTGTCTGTGCTAATGCCAAAGGTACAGCTGCTTTGCACAGGGAGGAGTTTCTTTGCATAAAAAGCTTTTCTTGGCAGATAGCTTGGTTTGGGTAATACTTTCTTCTAGTTAGAGAGAAACTGTGTCATTACTTCACCAAACTGGAGAGGAAACTATTCAAGCCAGACACATGATCATGTTAATTTTTTCTGCTAGTCAAGGCAGTTACTTAGACCTTGGAGACTGTCCAAAAGGTTTGCATACAGACCTGTCCCACCAGTGTTGCTTATTCCACCACATATGTCCATCAGAGGATGTCCTTTCTCTTCCCTAATCTGGTAAGAAAGAAAAACAGAGGTTGATCAGGAAACTGGTGCCTTCCTGCACCTGCCTGTCTCTCAGGTTACTCATGATCTTCTTGGTTGTGGCAGTTGATGTGGTAAAGAGAAATTTATTTTTCTAAGAAACCCAAACTTGGATCCAGTTATCTATAGAAGTCTACAGTTCCACCTAGTGGTATCAAAGTGAACTGAGAAAATTTAAAAAAAAAAATAAATTGATGTGTTCATCTGTCTGTTTCCCCACTAAAACATACATAAATGTGCTGAAGATTTTGGTAGAATTTTCTAACTTTAGGACTAAAGACAGCAACATATCTAAGGCCTTTTTGCTGTTTCCTAAGTCATTGCTAGTTGTTTTTCCCTTTAGTATAGATGGGTTTTTTTATCTTCTTCTCTCCTCGTTTGTACTTTGCTCAGAGTTGAAAGAAAATAATCCTTTGTCAAGTCACACAGGTGAAGAGAGTTTCTGTTAACTTTCTGTATGCCTTGCCTTGTTGTGGCCTTTTCTTGTAGTTTTCTTAGATTTCCACTTAAAAAATACTATCCTCCTTTACTTTCTTGTTTCCTATGTCTTTGCACTTTAGTTTATTGGCTGGATCTTTCAGAAAGACATCACTTCTCCAGTTCTGTAAATGTTTATAGATTCATACTTTTTTTTTTTTTTTTTTAATCTTCTCCTGCTATCTTAATTCTTTCCAGTTTTAATCTTTGAAAGGCTCAGAGCTGGAATAAGAGGTGAAGTGTGGTTCTGAGCCCTTTGTTGTTGTTTTGTGAGCCTACAGCAATCTCAGCCAAAGAAAAAAATTTTTTGCTATCACAAGTTCTTACCCATTAATCTTGCATACAGTGTTTACAGGCTGCAGAGCCTTATGAACCAGATGCTTGGGGTTTAGCCCATTTTAAAGGTGTATTAAATGCATATTATATGATGACCCCTGCCAACTTGGTGAGTATAGATCAGATCGGCTTTCAAGCTTTGTTAGAGTTGGTGTTTTTGACAGCTGCAACGAAGTAATGGGGTGTGGAGACAGAGATTTAATTTAATACTTGGAAAATATTTTTTTTTATCACAAAAAAACCCTCCTTTCTTTTTTTTTTTTTTTTTTTTTTTTTTTTTTTCCTGGAATAGAAGAGTAACTCGTAGCTTGGTGGAACAGGAACTTAGGGTCTATTTCCATCACTCACATGAGTGTTATAACTCAGTGAACTTACTGGCTGTTTAAGAGAGAAGAGAGCACTAATAGAGATGTTCTTGAAAATATTCAGTCTTCTTTTGGGTTCAACATCAGTACTGTCCTGGAGCTGGGAAATGTTTCATAGCAAAACCATCAAAACTGCAGCATGATTACAGAAGGTTTCAGTTTTAAGAAATCTGGTTTTTCCAGTGAGAGACTGTTGCCAGGGAAAATTTTAGCAAACTCAACTGTGGATTACTACTATGCACTTCATATTGTTCTAGGCAGTGTGTATTTTAAGTCCATTGTTTCTGCCTTAAATTATAAGCAACCCTGATTTTTTTTTTTTTTATTTTTTTAACGATATCACAGTTCGAGAAACACCTGTGTTCAGTTTAAGCTGCCTCTCTGATAGTATCCTCCTTACCTGTTTCATCCTCTCACCTGTTGAATTGTTTTTCTACTCGAATAGGGCAAGCTATGACATTTTTGTGCCATAAAAATATTAAATGATACTGACTTTAGAGAGCAGAACATGACAAAGTCATGACAATGAACATTGGGTTGTATAAAAAAATGTCATGTTATCAGGATACCAAAGACTGCCCTGGCAGTCGACTCGACTGCTGCTTATTCATTGATCTGGAAGAGGTTCAAGCTACAGTTTGTCAGCTTTCCATCCCTAGCCCAAATACTTGATACTTGAACCAGCTCAGAGTCAAGGTGATGGTAATTTTTCTAGTGACTTACCTACCGGTTTGAATGTTTCTATGATGCTTTAAGGATCTTCAGTGGTTGTACTAAAATGCCACGAGTTCTTCCCTCACTGTCTCCTGTTAACCATTCATTCTGTCACGGCTTCTTCATCTTGCACTATTTTGCCTTCTCTTTTTTCACTGCACCTGCTCACAGATTGTATTTTTCTTAAAATATGTATGCATGTAATGGAAACAAAGTTTGACTACATTGAACATGGTAGTGTTAGCACTGGGTTATCATTTAGGTCATGAAACAAGGAAAAGGAAGATACAACATACTTGATCTGCAATGCAAACATGTAGTAGGCTGGCTTCAATAAATTTCATTATATTCCTAGAACAAAAGCCCAGCTGTCTCAAGCAGAACAAAAATTTTAAAATTATGCTCATGTTTTGGTTATATAACTTGGATTAAATTTGGAGTCTTGTGTTTATTAATGGTAGTCTTTATGCACGGATGTTCAATAGCAAGATAACTATTTTGAAATGTTAATGAAGTTAAATCATTGCTGAATGGATGATGCACAGGTGGTGACATAATCCTGAAGTCAGATAACTATGGTGGAGCTAAGCCTATATATAATAAGTGAATGCTTTATCTGCAATTTCCTTTCCTGGAAGTGAGTTTTTAAAATATTCTAATTGTTGAATGCTAAGTAGGTTCTGAAGTAGTCAGTGGCAGAAGAGAAGCTGAAAGAGCTGAGACAGTAATGTGTTTTTAAAAGAAACTGTTCCCTACGGCATGGCATTAGCAGGTGTAAGAAAGAGGCGCTCTGGTTGCTGTTGTCTAAACTGTTAATGTGGGAAAAATTGGTATTTTTGAAGTGGTAGCTATTTCTTCTGTCAGGTGTACTCAGTGATTTATTAACCCCTAAAGAGAACATGTTTTTAAAATATTAAATGATGTGAAGTGACTAAAAATGGTACATTTTGGCGTAGAATTTGCTCCTTATTGATGACACGTTATTTATTCAGCTAATAATATTTATAACCATCTTACACACTTGATGTTAAATCTGAAAGTAGAGGTAGATTCTTAACCACACGTGTGCTCATGAGTGGAGTGTAAGGAAGGGGATAAAATGCCCTTTATTGATGGGACTCTTCTCTTGTACAGTACAAGCTGTGGAGAGAGCCTGTCCTGTTGCTTGAACCCAGTTACTGCTTTTCTTGGTTACTGGTCTTCCTTTGCCATTGCAGCACTGACTGCATTTCTGAGGGCTGTATAGGATTAATATTTTTGATGCTCTAAATAACTGGGGTTGCACAGACAGAGGGACCAGGTCTGACTGCTAAACCATTGCATTCATTCTCTCTTAAGAGAGGAGGCATTTGTAACTTTAGAGCAGACAGTTTTTGTAGCTGGCCAGCATCACCATAGTTAATGCTGTCTCAGGAGTTTGAATTCAGTACAAGAGTAACAGTAACATTTTTCTTTGCCCTCAGCTCATCTGTGCCTGATCCATTTATGATTAATTATCTACATTTTGAGCAACAAGCAAAACATAATTACTTATCCATTACTGAAGCTCTGACAGCAACCCATGGTTAATTCAGCCATACCTTTTGATTGTAGGGGGAAGAGTAAAAACATGGAAACGGAGATGGTTTATTCTGACTGATAATTGCCTGTATTACTTTGAATACACAACAGTGAGTATATATTACAGTGAGCTTCGTAATTAAGATATTTAGGTGGCTAATAATGTGATATTTTCCTAATTTTTTTAGGACAAAGAACCTAGAGGAATTATTCCATTAGAAAATCTTAGCATAAGAGAAGTTGAAGACCCTAGAAAACCAGTAAGATATTTTTAAATTTTTTTCTAAGTGAATATAAGTAAAACATACAGAACTTAGATGGAGTTTTAAATGAAGATGTTACTTCTGATTTGTTTTAAAATTTTATTTCTTCATTTCTATCCTCCAGAACTGCTTTGAGCTCTATAACCCCAGTCATAAAGGTCAAGTAATTAAAGCATGTAAAACTGAAGCTGATGGTAGAGTGGTGGAAGGCAACCATGTAGTGTATAGAATATCTGCTCCCACCCCAGAAGAAAAGGAAGAGTGGATTAAATCAATCAAGTGAGTTTGAAGTCTTAAATGTCCTTCCGAAATGAAGAATAAGCTCTTGTCAGAGTAAGATACTAAGAGAATTTGTATTCCAACTTGTTTGAATAATTCTGATGTGGCAGTGTCCTCTATGTCACGACAAGGCCCGTGGGGTTGATGGATCAAGATTCAAGTCTCCCGTTACTGTCTGTTTCTAAGGAAATAGTGCTACCAAATCAAATGAGGAAAATGAGGGATTAAATTTTTTTTTTAAAGCAAGTGTAAAGCCTTGTGTGAATTGTATTTAACCCTCATTTTATTAGATTTTTACTTCGACTAATAATTAACTTCGGTGACATGCATCTTAAGCATGTTCACAGTGCAACTTTAAACTTTCATAACCTGACTTTATCTTGGACAGTTTAGAAAGCGGACCCACACCTAAAGAAATAATAATGAAGGTACGGGTTCTCTTAAAAAATCACAGATGAATAATATATTTTTCTAAATAAACATGTGATGTTTAGAAGTCAACCTCACATTATCTTATTAGGAGCATAGAGTCATCCACAGAGAAGGGAGAACAAAACAATTTACTTTTCAAAATGAGCTATTTGTTAACCATGCTGATGATTCCTTTTTGTCTTTTTCTAGAGCAAGTATCAGCAGGGATCCCTTTTACGATATGCTGGCAACAAGGAAACGAAGAATTGCAAATAAGAAATAGAACATAACCAGCAACTTGTATACCTGCATCAAGCTATAAATAAGCATTCAGTTGAGTGATAATGCAAAAATTGGACAAACTAAATGAAGAAAATAACTGTAAATTTTATATCTATACACTTTACTATGACATAAAAACTGGGCAAGACCTTTCAGGGTAAGTAGTTATTGGCATATACTTTGAAGTAAGCTTAAAATCCCAGAGGATGATTCTATTGGAACTTAGTTCAATTGAAAACATGGAAACCTTGTTTTCACTTCTATTCGTTACAACTCTGGTTTACTTGGGCTGGGAGGGAAGGAAATCAAGGCTAATAGTAAAATGCCCTATACTTGTTGTTTGAGTGCATTTCCCATGGAAGGAGGAGTGATTATAAGACCTTCATCTCTCACTAAAATGCCACACCAGTAGTGGAGTACAGCATCATCTAGCACTTACAGAAAAATTAAGCAAAAAATCCCCCATCAGCACCAGTTTTCAAGCCTAGGGTGTTTTGCAGTAATTGAACAGCAGAGTGCAGCTTTCATTTAGGAATCACTGCCCTACCTTTATGGAAATAACTTTTCTTCTACTTCAGAAATGCAACTTTGCTGTGGCAGACTGACCGCTGCATAATTGTGCCAAAGGGTTTGGCTGTACACACTGAAATACATGCAAGTCCCAACAGCAAAGGTGTGAGTCTGTAGACATGACACCAAGTACAGATGTGCTTTGATATTTGCCAGTAAGCTAAAATTCATTTCTGTCAGCTCATACACTCACAGTAAGCAGTAAGATTGAATGACTGGTTTAATCTGGCTTTTTTATAGTGACATCCCTCTTATGTATCTGGTATGTTTTAGTTTAATTAACACTAAGTTTCTACTAAAGGAATAAGATTACAGGATTTACTTGAGTTTAGGCTTTGCGTATGAAAACACCCCCAAATAATTTCACATGCATTTGATGTCTTTAAAGGGGAAAAAACAGGATGGTGAAGTCTTTCTGTAAGGTAGAGCCCTGGATAGTTAAGCAAGCAGTATACGTTCCTTTATTTGTTAACAAACTTTGGACAAGCAGAAAAGTTTGGTATTTTTATTGCATTCTTAAAGGCGATTTTTCATATCAGTAGTTCAGCAGCTGAAATTGAAGAAATTAATAATCTTATTTTTACTGAAGTATCAAATCTTATACATTGATTACCTAGTGCAACTAAACTCTTCCAAGAGGTTTTGGGTTTTTTTGGTTGGTGGGGGGGGAGCTGGGATGGAATTTATTTTTTTTTATTTTGGAGGAGGTTTTGGGGGGGAGTGTAATCTCTGGAAGAACTTTCTGTGGTCCTACTGATGGTCTGTAAATCTGCTATGGCAGATTTTACGCCACCTCTCTGTTGACAGCGCACAGACCATTCTTAAGGCGAAGCCCCTAATTCCACAACAGGGGCAAAAAGTGGGACCCTACTGCTCTCTTAGTACTCAGCTTTTGACAAATTTGTTGAATCTGAGCTGTGCCTACTGTGCCAATGAAGACCTAGTTGGATACCAAATATTTTGTCAAAGCACTTTTGCTTGTTGGAGTTACAGAAGCATCTCTGGATATTAAAGGGACATGCGGTGCACTGAGAAAAGCACAGAATTACTGAGTTGATCTGTTTCAAATCTCCTTTTAACTATTAAAGGAGAGTCTGATTCATTGTTCCCATCTGATTCATTTGCCTTGTTTTGCATGAGGTGTCAGCCTGTTAATGTTTCAATTCATTGCATGTTTGCAAAAAGGCTGAGAAGAAAAGAACAAAGTCATTTTTTTAAAGCCTTAAAATGTGTGGAATTGAAGTCTCTTGGATGAATGTTCAAATACAAATACTTTCAAGGGAGTAAAACTTAATCCAGGGAGGT